>JAWLRI010000001.1:14806002-14846291 GCA_034781795.1 Crypturellus tataupa
AGGGCCCCCGCGCCTCGGAAGTGACAGTTGTTCCTTCTCCGTGTCTCTTTCTTTCTTTCTTTCTTTCCTCTTTTTTTCCCCCCTTCCTTTTCCCCCAGCTGGAACAGGCTGCTGGATGTAGGAGGGAAGCGGGTCGTGCGCGCAGAAAATGCCTCTGAGGGACAAGTGCTGTCAGACTGAGCACCACCACCATGGATGCTGCGAGCCAGGTACCGTGGCGCGCGCCGCAGACGCGCGCTGCGAATGAAAGCTGTGGATAGTTTAAAAAACAAAAACAAAAAAAAAAAAAACCCTAAATCTTTGTTTTGGAAGTTGTTTTAAGTAACCCGGAGCTGTCATATTAGCTTATTCAGCACCATAGTTTCTCATTTTGGGGTAACAACTCAGAACCCCCAGGCGGAGGAATGCAGTGAGCAGAGGGAGACCAGAAGCTACCTAAGAGCAACTCGCGTTTCTGCCTATAAAAAGTGTGATACTCGGGAATTTGTGTAAATGTCAGCACCTCACTCTTCATTCATTATTTAAGTTTTTAATTTACATCTCTCCTTCTCGTAAGTACTGATGAACTCAAAGGTCCCGCTCACAGGGGTGGAGGGAGGAACCCTAAGTTCCTAAATCAATATTTGTATTTGCTGCTGTGTGACATGGAAAATGTCATCTGTGCAAATGTAATTCCAGACTATGGAGGTTCATCCATCTTTGCACAGTCTTGGCATTTTATTTTTATCTACTGTTATAACAGCTAACCCAAAAGGAAATTTGATTCCTTTCTTGTTGTTTTGTTATTATTGTGTTGTTATTGTTTGGAGACTTGCATTTTTGTTTTGAGAAGCAAGGCATTGTTTTTTGTGGAATTAATAGAGACGAGAGGCAATACAGGCATGGCCTAGCAACTTCAGTAATACTCTTCAAAATCAGTGCAGGTTGGGAATAGGCATTGGGCGGCTATTAGAAACATTTCTTTGTGTTTAAATGCTTTTGAGTTGTTGAGACTAAAATACTTTTCTTGCCTTAAATTACTAATCATGTGCTGTGTCTGCTTCACACACGTCACTGCTCTGGGTGTCAGTGGGTGTTGCGCATGCATTTTAGAAGGAGTATACCAACCAAAATACTATTTTGAGGAATGGGGAGGAGACTCGCAGAATACAATATGTCATTGTGTTAGAGATCCCCAAACGATTAGCTGATTTGTAATGGTTGTTACGTATTTGTATATATAATAGTATATTGTGGGGCTAGCATAGTTAGGTGGAATGGTGTGTTCTGTCTTCCTAGACTTTCTTTCAGACTTTTCAGTTGAATTTATTTATAATCTCACATCTTTTAGAAAACACTGCTGTCAAAATATGTTTAATCTATTTGCTTTTAGTGTCTGTAAGTAGCTTTATTCTGCTACTTATTCTGCTACTGCTCTTTATTAAAAATATATTTTTTTAAATGCATAGTGCTTTGTTTTGAAATGGAAATTTTATGGTGGGATTAAAAATAACTAAAAATGGTAGGAGATAATTCATGAACTGCAAAAGTTTTTTTTTTTTTTCAATAAGAAATGAACAAGATGATCATAGTAATCATTTTCAAACATGTGCTTGAATAAGTGCTCATATTCACTTAAGTCTGGTTTTTCTTCTGGGGATAGCCTTAGCATTCCATTGCTATATATGCTTATAAATTTCTATATGGATAACTGTTATGGATTTCTATATAGATGACTACTATTATAACTAAGAGTATAACCTCAGCAATTTTATTGAAGTATTTCTGGAATGTGATTCTAGTGGCTACAAAACAAATTGCTCATCAAAAGTTTGTATCAATTGAAGTATTTCTTCAGTCTGTCTACTTGACTGCCGTCATTCAGACAAACACAACAAAACGTATGTACAAAAAGGAGCTACAAAATTCAGTACATCTTCAGAGTGTACCTGTGTGATTCCAATATTGTCAGTACATACTTAGAACTGAATTCAGATCCAAAGGTAGCATGGATCAGAACAAAACAGGAACATATCTAAATTGCCTGTACCACCAACAGCTATTATAATATTTTACATATGTATAGAACTTTATATAATATCTTTATATATAATGTTAGAATATTTTACCTGCCAAAACCGCATTCAAGAAGTACTGTCAAAGGTTAACATGTTTGGAAAATTTGTCAGTTCATCTGATGTTTTTTAATTTATTTGTTGATGAATTTGACTAACAATCTTTACTGTAGTTCTTGGTCTTTCTGTTTTAGACAGCTTATTGTATGCATAGAAAATCTGTAACAATGAAAATCTGCTAAGTTTTCTCTCATGTCTGATTGTCTTTCATGTATTTCAGTGGATATGTTGGAACCTGGTGATCCTCCGTTATTACAGCAGCCTCTGCAAACATCAAAATCTGGCATTCAACAAATCATTGAGTGTTTTCGATCAGGTATGGCTTTTGTCATTTCATGCTATGTCGGGCAGATATGATATATCATGTTTTCTTAAAAACATTTTTTTAAGAGTTTATAATATTGAATATAAATAGATAAAAATGTAACTTTCTGCATAATTGGAAAGTAAACACAGGTTTTTGCTGTTGAGTGCCGTTCCTTTTAATAAGGATTTTCATGTAAAGTAGCGAAGACACAGTTCCTGCTGGATAGTCTTTTATCTGAAGCAGAAGGTAAAGTGGTAGGTCAAGTGAGTTTTCATGCGAATATATATTCACATATATATTTTTTTTCCACATAGAACTACTGTACATAAGAAGTACATGTTTTATGTATAAACCATTTGTATGTGTACCTGGGTTGAGTTTTGTTGGGTGGCACAGTATTCCATTTGTGCTCCACTTGCATTTGATTGTCTTAATACAAGAAGGAAAACAATGTGAGATCCATCATTAGTACTCCCTTGTATAAGAACTGAGAGTGTTTGGATGAATTTGCCCAAGGAGTATCAAATGTGCAGTAGAATTCTTTCGCTTGAGGCAGGTTAATGAAATCTCTGTGGGTAGTAGTGTAACCTGTCTCCAAATTCCAGATTTTTCTTGCTGTCATCTGATAAGTTGATAGCTTACTCTGCTAAAACTCTTCATTCACCTGGAATACACCATGGAAGTTGGGCGGAAAGTGAAAGGACTTGGATTGAGATTTTACTGACTACTTCTGAACAAGCAGTGTTTCATTATACAGAGAAACTATTTTGATTCTTTTAGTAATCCTTTAAAGGGAGATTAAAACCAGAATGTTCTTTGTGTTTTGAATTTAACATTTTTTGAAAGTACTAATACTTACTAGTATAAGTACTAAAATATGCTGTGGTATAGTAATATTCTATAATAAAGTGATAATATGAGTCCTGTAATTTTGCTGTAGAATACAATACTAATATATAAACAGATTGAATTTCTTTTTTAAATATGAAATTGCTTGCTAAAAACAAACTTCAGTAATTCTTCCATAGCAGTATGTGTATTAGCTGATGTTCCTTACCTGTTTCCTGGGACCATCTTATTTTAGCTTCATCATTTACAAATATTAACAGGATTTGACAAAGTATCGCTTGCTGCTAGTAGACATAGCTACAAAACAGAGATGTTTCCAGTAAGCTGGAGGCAGTATATCCTGGTGGGAAAACTAACTACTGGTTGACAGAACCCACTATTGGTGAAAGGTAAGAAGATACTTAGACAAAAGCATTCAAGTCCTGAAGTGAAAGAAGACTTAACTGCCGAGCACTATCAGCCACAGCGAAGAGAATGAGGCATTAATGGATTGTATGTTCCTGGAGTGGGACATGTAATTTGTGAAATATACAATTGTTTTTCTTTATTTGGGAGATGGGTTTGTAATTAGGATGTGCAGCAGCAGCACTGGTCAAATTTTGTTTTAGCTTTTGTGCTTTTAGCAAATTTGAGGACTTTTTATTTGAATTGCAATTTGGTGATTTACTGGGATTTTTTTCTACGTAGAACATTGTCAGTTTTATTTAGCTGAATTTTGTGATTTTATTTAATTCAAATGCAGATTGGTAAGATCTGGGTAAACAACTTGATAATCTGGGTTGCCTATAAAATGCAGGTCGGGTGAAAGTGAGGTTGGTAACATTTGAGGAAAGAGCAGTGGGAGAAAGAGGCAGGAGTCTAAGGCTTTGACCCAGGGAAGTCATGGGCTTCCCTGAGGGAAAGTCAGAGGGAGAAACTGGAAGAAAGCCTGAGAGTCAGGTTTGCTCCCTAGTTTTTTTCCCTAGAAATAGGGAAAGACACCATGCTTTGCCAAAACTCAGCTCTAAAATTGTTTTAGAGGTATTATTACACTGGGAAATAAAAGCTCGCTGTCTTAAGGACCACTTATATTGCAGAACTACTAGGTATTCTGAAATCTATTAGTACTTGAAAAGGTCTTGTCTCTGAAATAGTTCTGTAATGCAACTTGGAGTTTGAACTTTAAAATCTTCTGGCATCGTACAAACTCTCCTCACAAAGCTTGAACTACTTACTTTGTTTTAACTTGAAGAATGTCTTGATGATGTTTTTCTAATTCAATTTTCTCATTGTGATATTATGCTTGGTCCAGTTCCTTTGTTTCATGTGGTTTGACTCATTTAACTTATTCCGTTAAGTAAAATAAAAACAAGGTAAAGAAATTCACTGATTTTGGTCATCTAGTGTTTCTTTCCAGTTTGGAGTAGTGATCCATTGCTAGTAACTGTAGGCATTTTTAATGAGCACAGTCACCATGTTCTTGGGTCAGTTACCTGAATGTAACATCATGAGCCTTGACTCATTACTTATTCTCTATACATATATTGTATGCTCTGTAGCTTTTTGTTTTACCTGGTGCTACTTCAACACAAAATAGTATGTATCTTGCTTTCTTAGTGCTGCTGGAGGAGTTTTAAGGAAAAATGCTGCAGAATTATTTAAATGCTTGCATGACGTCTTTTTCTTATTAGGCGGTTATATTTCTGCAACCTGTTACTTTAGTTTGAACAGCCATACTAATGTTAGCAGTTGGTTGTGATTATAAATCTTCATACATTTCCTGTTTACTGTTTATAATTCTTGTTTTTTGTTTTGCTTTTTTTAAACGTGGGCTTGTTTTGCTATGACTCAACTCAGACTATGCCTAGTAAACTTACAGTACAATGAAGGAGAACTAATACAAGATAAAATATTGTGTTGATGTCATCTTTTAAAGCATTTCTACTTTTATGGGGTGATGTGATTTAGCAGATGGACAGAAAACAGTATAACTTTTTTTTTTTTTTTTTTTTTTTTTTAATTACAGGGACTAAACAACTCAAACATATCTTGCTAAAAGATGTTGACACCATTTTTGAATGTAAACTGTGCCGAAGTCTCTTCAGAGGATTACCAAATTTAATTACTCATAAAAAATTCTATTGTCCTCCAAGCCTTCAGATGGATGACAGTAAGTTTTGCTCAATGGAATACTTAATATATCTATCAAAAAGTGAGAAACTTAGCTTTCTGTACCATTTATGAAAACAGACCAGAAACAAAATCAAAAAATTGTGGTGCAAACTTAAATGTTGATAGTAAGATATGTAGATCACATTTGTGCCTACAAAGAAGGTGCAGTATGGACTTTAATATGGAAGCAGCAACAGGACCTCTCACTGTCATAATTAGGTAGCTGGTCTTTAGATCCAGCCTATTAATGAAGAATGTCACTGGCAGCACTTTTTATCCCTTCTGCCCCTTTTCCTTTGTTTTGTTTTCCTTCTCTGTTATGAAAGATCCTGAAAGTATGCCAGAGAGCTTGGAAAGAGTTTTTTCTCACAGAAAAGCTTGGTTCTAACAAGGTTTAAGCATAGCTTTGCAGGACTCCAGCTGGATCCTACAAAATCACTAGGATGAGTCTGTATCACTGTCCTGTACTTGGGGAAAGGTTCCATATTCTGGATACAGTCCTTCAGTCTTAACTCATTATGAATCAGTGTAAAAGGTGACCCCTTTTCTGCAAAGGCTGGAGCTTAAATAATCCTGCCTCTTTTCCCACCTTCTCACCTCACCTGACCCTGCTTTAAGATATTCTTGGGCCATGTATGTGACCATGTCTAGTCCACTTCCTTCTTTGTAGAAATCAAGTGTTTCTATTATTAGCAAGTAATTTAGATTATGGGGAAATTCTTAGATAAATATATTTTAATAGGAAAATTATATACATTAAATCTGCTAAGTTTTAGTGATGACCTTTTGTTAATCTTTGTTAATCTAGATATTTATAGATCTTCTTACTTCAGTATTTTAAAAGTTAAGAAACTACAGAGATTTGTTTAAATGATCTTTTTTCATCTGTTTGTTAGCAAGTGTTGTAAAGGAGGAGATGAAAAGACTGATAGTGGCTCCTCCCTTAGGTGCTGGGCTAGTTGCATAATCATAGAGCTTCTCAGATGAAAGGGATGAGCTGTGTTCTTAAGACTAGAAATGCGTCTGACTTGGATGTACATGTTTCTAAGCAAAACAAACCCACTCTAAATAAAGATCTCCAGTCAGTTCCTGGTATTCTGGCCATCTTTCATTTGCTTAGACAGCTTTTGTATTTCATTTTTGACTAGGAAGAGTGCAAAGGAAGAGAATAACAGTAAGTGATCTCAAAAAAAATGTATGAAGACTGTTTATAATTAATTTTGAGTGTGAAAATTATGGAATAGCATGCAAGTATGCAAGTTTTTTGTTTGTTTTAGTTTGTCCATTAGAAAAAAAGTTGAAAGATAGACAATAGATAAAAGTTATCTAGTCTCCATGCTGGAAAATTATTGTTTTCTAGGGTCTTTATTGAGTTGACTTCTATCTCATATAGTCATTCCATGGTCTGAGAAGGTGATGTACAAAGGGAGAAAGCACTTGGTTAAAAAATTATGGATAAATCTATTCTCTCTCTCGTGTGTGTGTGTGTATATATATATGTGTGTGTGTGTATGTATATATATATACGCATATGTATAAAATATTCCATATAGTTGGTATAGACTTTTAGAAAACAGTTTAATTTGAGGCAGACAAATTTTTGCTTTAGGTGGCTTTGATATGAGAGTGCTACAAGGATGTTATTTCTTCAGTTGGCTGTTATTAAAAAGGACACATATTCATGCCTTGTTCTGATGTGATGAAAGTTATTTCACTAGTTGAAACAAATCCAGTTTGATTGAGTAGTTCAGTTGTTACATTAAGCAATTTTTCTTCAACCTGCAAATAGATAAATATTAAAAGTGAATGACTTCTGCAAATATGGTTGTTTAATTAGGAGTGAAAAGACACTTCAAAAAGTGTAAAATTGAAATAGTTTCAAACTATCAATTCAATCTAAAACTGATCGAAACAGTCAATTCATCTAATTATTTATTTATTTATTTTTGGTACAGACCTGCCAGATATAAATGATAAACAAAGCCAAGCCATAAACGATCTCCTGGAAGCAATCTATCCAAGAGTAGACAAGCAAGAATATATAATTAAATTGGAACCTATAGAAACTAATCAAAATGCTGTATTTCAGTATGTATCAGTGACTGATAACCCAGATGAGAGCACAGAAATTAGTAGTACTGATCAGGTTCCAGTACAAATACAGGAACCTAGCACTGAGCAGCCCAAGACTGTTTCAACTCCATCTCCATCTCCAGTTGGGGAAACATCAGAATTACCTCCTGCCGATCCTGTCACAAACAAGGCGCTACCTGCTTCTGAAGAACAGCCTCCAGCAGCAAATCCTGAGTTGGACTCTTCAGATAATTCTGATTTTGGCCACCAGTTGATTTGTTGCCTTTGTAGGAAAGAATTTCATTCCAGACGCAGTGTACGCCGGCACATTAGAAAAGTACACAAAAAAAAGATGGAAGAGCTAAAGAAGTACATTGAAACAAAAAAGAAACAAAATCAGTGCTCAGTGAGAGGAAGAAATAAGAATGTTCTTGTAACGCTAGGTAGAAGTTGCCCGGTATGTTATAAATCATTTGCTACAAAAGCCAATGTAAGGAGGCATTTTGATGAAGTTCATAGAGGATTAAGAAGGGATTCCATTACTCCTGATATAGCTACAAAGCCGGGGCAACCTTTGTTCTTGGATACAGTTTCTGCTAAAAAATCTTTTAAGACCCGCAAACAAAAGTCGTCTTCAAAGGCTGAATACAATTTAACTGCATGCAAATGCCTTCTGTGCAAGAGAAAATATAGTTCACAAATAATGCTTAAAAGGCACATGCAAATTGTTCACAAGATAACTCTTTCTGGAAAGAACTCGAAAAGAGAGAAAGGACCCAACAATACTGCCAATGGCACAGAAATAAAAGTAAAAGTTGAACCAGCAGACTGTGTAGAACCTTCACCCCCTTCCATTTCCCTTTCTCCACAGAATGAATTAAAGGGAACAAATCATTCAAATGAGAAAAAGAGCACTCCGGCAGCACAGAAAAATAAAGTTAAACAGGACCCTGAAAACCCTAAATCGAGCTCTAAATCAACCACTAAATCAAACTCTAAATCAATCACTAAATCAACCTCTAAATCAACCAATGCATCTGCTGCAGGTGGCCAGCAAAAAACCAGGAAGCCAAAACTTTCAGCTGGCTTTGACTTCAAGCAGCTTTACTGTAAACTCTGTAAACGCCAATTTACTTCTAAGCAGAACTTGACAAAACACATTGAACTGCACACAGACGGAAATAACATTTATGTTAAATACTACAGGTGTCCGCTCTGCTCCTACGAAACACGTCGCAAGCGTGATGTGATAAGGCATATAACTGTAGTCCATAAAAAGTCACCACGCTACCTTGGGAAAATAACTGCAAGCTTAGAAATTAGAGCAATAAAGAAACCAATTGATCTTGTTCTAAATAAGGTGACAAAAAGAGGCCCTCAGAGGGATGAAACAAAACAGATTGGTTCAAAACAGGATGTCACCTCTAATTCACCCAATAAAAAGTACGAAGGAGCTGATGTTGGCATTGAAGTAAAAGTAACAAAAAACTTTTCTCTTCACCGATGCAATAAATGTGGGAAAGCGTTTGCCAGAAAGACTTTTCTAGAACATCATAAGAAAACCCACAAGGCAAATGTATCTCACTCACCTGAAGAAAATAAAACCAAAGGCAGAAGTACAAGATCTAAAGCCGTTGTCTGGTGAGGAAAAAATAGTGTTTTGTCTTTTTTTTTATTTTTTTCTTAAGGAAAACAGAAATACCACCTTTCACGTGCTGTTGTTGATTTATTGCTAAAAGCACACTCTGAATTCATGGTTTAGCAACTTATGTGCTAAGGTAGATGTTAGGTTTCTTTTGTTTAGTGATTTAGAAAAGATTTATTTTCTAAATTTGTCTTTGTAGGAAGCTGAGATAAAATATAGTTAAGCTGTCCCAAGTAAACTCTTTTAAAATTGATTTAAGGTATTGTAATCAAGCTAATACAATACATTCCTAAAACAGTAAAATTAAAGAGTGCTTTTATCTGGTCTGAGCATTGTTAATGAACATCTCTGCAACCCAGTTGCAGAAGTTCTAGAGGTGGTTTTTTTTTTTAAATGCTAGTGTGTGCCTTTGTCCTGTGAACAAAAGGCCATAGAATGGATTAAATCAGTTTGAGTTAGGTGCCAGTGACCACTTTAAAGTCATTAAATTTAGGGTTTGATTCTTTTAGTGTTTATATATGTAAACAGAAATTCTGGTCATATGTCTTAAGTACTTCAGTCTCATCAAGAATTTTTGCCTTAAAGCTAAATACGTGTAAAATTCTGTCCCAGAGCTTTCTATTCTTCTACTGATATGGTCATCTGGGAATTTTTTACAGATGGATGAGTTGTATTTATAGTGTCTCTATTTTTTATACTCTCATGTTAAAGATTTTTTTTTTACAAGAACCTTTTTAAAAAAGAAAACAAATAGTCATTTTGTATTTCAAAATGACCAGTTGCTTCCTGAAGGACTGGGGATAATATAAAAATTTTAAAACTTAAAAATAAAATGGAGAAATTAGTGATATTGATAAGAATGATTAAAATTCTTATTCAGAAATATCCTTATAACATATTTGGTGAAAAGAAAACCAAGCATATGTGCCTTGTTCTATATTTCTGCTCTGAAGTGTAGTCTTCCAGAAGATAGTTTGGTTTGGGTTCAGCTCTTGTAGTGAATTACCACCTAGTTGTGTTAAAATGTAATCTGGTACTTGGAGATTGGCAACAAGTCTTGACTAGAGGGAGTGGAACTTTTAAAAATGAGATGAGCTGGATCCCAAATTATACTGAACTTAAGAGGAAAAGTTAACTTTGTATTTTGATCATGAAATCAAGTATTAACCTCACATGTAAGTTATTTATGCTGTATAACTTAAAACAGAATTAGCTTGGTAAACTCAGAGTATTAATTTATTCCCATTTCTCCTCAGATAGGTTCAAGTGATGTTCGGAAAGTTTGGAGTTCATTTGAGTGAAAGACTTTAATTTGGTGTTGGAACCACTAATGTCTTGATAATGGTACTAGAAGGAGGAGATATTTTCGTAAACTGTTATTTTCTTCCTAAATTAATACCCACTCTGACTACTTGTTGTAGGACAATGCCTCACCACCAAACACTCTGAAGTAGCTAAATTGAGTTCACCTGCGCTTCTAGTTTAGCAGTTAAGTCTATGTATCTCTGTGCACCTGAGGTTTGACCCAGTGCAGAATGAACTTGCTGAACTTAAAAAAGAGAGAAAAAAAAACAAAAAAGGAAAAAAAAACAAAACAAAAAACAAAGAAGCAACTTAATAAACAGCAGCTTTGGAAGAAAGCTTTTATTTCTTATTTAGGAAGTCATCTTCAGAGAGCTCGTCGTTCATACTGACTCTCCGTAGTACTGCTTAATGATGAGCAGCTGTAACTTTTTTTTTTGTTATATGCTACTTTGGCAAATGTTGTGTTATGTTATTAAATATATTGCAAATGAATGTATAAGAGCAAACAATGTAGTGTATATTGGCTGAATTGTACTAATTATTAGTATTTGCCATAACATCTGTTTGTTCCTACTGACTAATTTCCCAGTTTTGAGGCATTCTGAATTTCACTGTACTGAAGTTGATTCAAAGATATCCATTTCTGTTTCCATATGTGGTTCATAGGACAATGTTGTAAACATCCATGAAGTTTACAAGAGTACTCACATTCCTCTATTCTTTATTTTTTTAAAAAAAAATTATACACAAGCACTTTAATGATAGTTGCAGTTTATTTTTTCAGTTTATTTTTTGAAAGATCAACACACTAATGTTAATATGAAGGTAGTGAATATTTGCTGATGTATTATAGACAGACAATCTGTGCACAACCACTTAAAATGTTAGTTTATTTCATTAAATATTAATAAAAAGGGATGGCTAGTTTGGGAGAAACACAAAATATTTTTTTCTCTCAAGATCATAAATGACCACTTGTAGGTAGCACTTGAGTTTGTATAGCTTGGAAAATGTTTTAGATCCCTTTTTTTTTTTTTTTTTTTTTTTTTTTTTAACGTTTTAATCAGGATTTTAGTAAACAGTTGCATGTATGCCTACCATTATGAAATTCTTGGCAGGTTTCATGCATCAATGGTTTGGGGGGTGTTTTTTATTTTTTACTTTTTAGAAAATATTTTGTTTAGTGATTTGTGTCAAATTGCTACAGTTTGAAAGGTACTGTACATCAAAAGAAATAACATGTTTTTTATATAGGTTCACTCCCTTACTTAGGGAGGTGCCTCATGTTCATATATACTTTTGTATAAAATATATCTAAAATGTTGATCACAAGATCAGGAGTAAAAATACTTTTATTGGTAGAGAAATACTTGGCCCTGTTAGTGCATTGCACTAAAAATACTGTGAATGGAAACTGGACTGTAACTGTTGTTCAAAATGTTTTATACTGAATGTACATGCTTATGTTTGGATAAATGTACCATATTTGGTGGAAAATAAAGCAGACTGGAAACTACTGTTAAGTGTGCTTAAAAAATGTGTTTATAAACTTGGAATGTCTGTCGGTTCATAATCTGCAACCACATTTGCAGTTCTGTAAAATTTTATTCTTTGATCATTGAAATTAGTTATTTGTAATATTCTGTTGTAATAAATGTTTTCTTGTTATGAAAAGTTTGGCACTTGTGGAGTGAACACTTCTCCACACTGATGGTTGATCCTTGTTGTATTTTTAAGAAATCCATGTTGATACTGACCCTTTGTGACTTGTAAAGTTATATTTTTCTAAACTAAGCAAAGCTTCATTTTAAGGTCTTTTTAAAAACAAAAATTGAGCATTAGAGTTGAAATAGGCGTTTTTAAGAAAATTGAATTACTTATTTTTGCATTGCAAGTTATGATGGTGGCCTTCTGAAGTTACTAATGGATATAGCTGAAATGTAAGAAAAGAGCTGCCATTATAATTGTTTATTCTTCTGTAGATCAGTTTGCTTATGTAAATGCAATTTACCTTATGTTCCTGACTGCCATTGGATTAAGATTAGTATATTAAAATGCAGCATTAGTGGTAGAGTTACTGCTGATGTCTCCAGTAATTCTTGTGGTTTCTGCTGTCTATACTGGGTAAGCACGTGGTACGAAACACTTGGAAGTGAAGTTAGTCCTATGTCAAGGGTAAATTTTGTGCTAAAGGATCTGCAGTATTGCATCCATATAGGTGAGCAGAGTTGCAAAGACTTGTTTTGCTTCACTTGAATGTACTTGGGTAGCATATTTCTGCTTGAGAATGTAGCATTTTGATTAAGGTGCAATTTTTCATAGGTCTGGTGAATGACAAAAGCATATTGGTTTAGCTGCTTTTGCTTGGAGGAAGATAAGGTCTTCAGAATTAAAGTTTGGTGAAGAGAATTTTTAACTCAGAATAGATGTGACATACCTGATGGAAAAAATGAGCATGTTCTAAGCAGGCTGTATGTAATTCTGTCTTGTAATGAAAAGAATATTTTTTGAAAGTTCATAATGCAAAGGCTTTGAGAGGTAGCTTTAATTTCAAATTGATGTGAAATCTTGCAAAAAGAGCAAGCAAAACTTGCTGATATTTGGGGCCACCAGGCTTGCTGAAGTGTCCAGTCTATGTAAGTCCAGGCTTCTATCTGCAAATTCAATTAAAAGCAGCTTTTCGTTGGTTAATCATCTCTTAGCCAGAAGTGCCACTTTTCCTGTCTTTTCATTTGTTTTATTTTGAAATGTTTTCAGCTTTTATGTTTTCCTCACCTTTTCAATTAATCTGAAATGTTAGATTCCAGGACTTGAATATGATTATATTCACACAGTTAAGTCACATTCTGCTTTAATAGGTCAGGAGAGTAAAGCAGGTTAGAGGAGTGAAGTTTCCGAAAGAAATGGACGGGCTGACAGAAAAGTCAGGAAGATTTTGAGGAAGGGCAAAATTCTGCTTGTTTTGTGCTAGCTGGTACAGCCATAGGTAAAGGATCTTAGTGATTGTATTGACAGAGAACTGCTGCTGTTTGTACTAGTGACAGAGACTGCTTCAAGAGGGATGGTCAGTGAGGTCTAAAGATTCTCCACTGATCTTGAAAAATGGAGTAGAGGGGAAGAGAATTATATGGAATAACTTTCAGTTTCCTTTTACAGGGAACTTGAAGAGCTTGCATCCCAGTATTTTACTTGCAGCCTTTAAGTGTAATCTCATGGACCCAGATTGGAATGTAGCTTGAGACGTTACAATAGTTTGGATTTCTTGATCCCTTCAGGGCTTGGTGAGGTATTAGTAATCTTAATGTTGTGCGCCTGGAACAGTATCTCAAATGAAGAAGAAAAATCATTGACTTCAGAGGGTTTATTGGGAAGAGAAGAGCTCTTAGGCTTCTGATATGTGTTCAATATGTAGAACAAATACTTTTTTTTTTTTTTTTAATGAGATTCAGCTACGAGTTCTGTTTCATGTGCTGCCTGAAGCAGTGCTGATGTGGGTGTTAGGAAGTCTGGGTGAGTGAAGGGGATATACAATATTATATCTTGCTATAAACCTGTTCTACATAAATGGATTTGAGTGTTTTTCACCTCACAGTTCTGGATAAGATTGAGGTCCTTTGTAGTCCATTGCTCTAGATGTTTTGGCACGGTAGCACTGGAAATACTGGTGATTTTTTGTAGTGATGATGGACATTGCTTTCCTGCTATTTCAGTCAAGTCAATTCATGTTTTTATGGTCTGTCTTTTCAGCACTGAGCCTTTCCAAGGTAATAGCTAATTCAGGTCTGATGGCCAAGATGGATTTTTTTTTTTTTTTTTTTTTCAGATTATGCCTTTTGACCCTGGGAGTCATCCCTCTTCTTACAGCAAAAGAGTCTGCTTTGCTGCTCTTGCTGCAGTTATTAGTGTTACCAGAAGGAGTTCTATAGGCTTGATATAACATGTGGACTAAAAAGCATGTTTAGAGATTTGAGGATAATGTTGAGCACATATGTGTTCTTGATGCCTTTTCCTCCCCTGCTTAAATGTTTTATTCTGCAGCATGTCCTGGTTTTATAATTATAATCCCTAGTTCATGACCAGGTTCCAACCTTAAGCATTCTATGACTTTCTGCAAAGAGATGAAGAAAATAGAGCACTGGTTCACAGTGTCTCGGTGCAAAGCAGGTCAGGTGCAGCTTTATCATAAAGCATGGTCACGCAGAAAGTAATAATCCATTTCCTTCATCGCAGTATGCCTAAATCCAATGGGTTCTTTCTGTCACTTTCTCTTTGAAGAAACATAACTAGCCAGGAGTGAGTGAGCCTAAAATGGACCATTGCCTTGACTTTGGACATTGAATTGACATTGAAATGTGTAAAACTGCATTTTCTGCCATTCGTGATACAAATTGAAGATCAATAACCTCTCTTGTAAATAAAAGTAGAAGCAGCTTTTCAAACACATTGAGGGATTTCCCTGCACACTATCAAACAGGTTGTAGATTGGGCGGTGTTTCCTTAGTAGGGATTAAGATCAAGAATCTGTGTTGCTTTTAGAGTATTTATTCCTGTCAGTATAAATGAGGATAACATGAGGATTGGTGAGATATTGGTGGTCTTAATGTTGTACACTCAGATCAGTGCCTCAAATGAGGAAGGAAAATTGTTGGTCAGAAGTGGAGAGACTGCAAGGTGGCTTCATTCTTTTGTGTTAAGTCTCACTGAGTAAATATGGACCCTCGCTCTTCAGGGAACCCTTGAGTGTGATAGACTCCAGTGCATCATTCCATCTTTTATTCTGTGCATCCCTGCAGCTTGAGAATGGGCTTGGTGAGGGTATGCACAAGACCAGCTTTTTGCTATGCATGCATGTAGTGATGAGATAGTGTAAGTTAACACTTCAACATGAAAATGAGAAAGGTGAGGAAATGTTGCTCTGCTTGGGAAGAATTCAGGCAGCAAGGCTGAGGTATATACACTCATTTTTAGATGATAGGATCGTGAGATGAGCAGAATCAAAATGTCCAACATCTTTTTCTAAACAGCTACACAGGTGGCCTCTGAGCCTCTAGACTACAGATCTTAGTAGAACACAAGATATTAAAGTAGAAGAACAATGCTTTATATTAGGATGCAATCTACTTGATTTTTATTTTAAGAAAAAAAAAAAAACCTTGAAAAATGAAACTCCTTCTGTCATCTATGTTTGCAGGCATATTCTTTTCAGTACTCGTTAATTTTCGGTGGCTTTCTGGACTGTATCAACTGCCTGCTTTTTCTCCTAGGGTTTCTCAAAGCACTCCTGTTCACCGTGACTCTTTGATCTTCAATTTGCTGCAAGTCCTTTTCTCCTCTTAGAAGTCCACCAGCATTATTGGTGGCTCCTGCCTTTGTGTCTCTCTGTCTGCCAGCCGGGACACCCCTCCGTGCTGCCTGTGCTCATTTATTCTCAGGGCAGGAGCAGCCCCTTCTTTGGCTCTGCTTGCCCACAGCAGCAGGTGTCTTACAATAGCCCAGTATCTCTGATGAGCTTGAGGGTTTGCAACTTAACAGCATGTAAATATCTTGTAACTTGTTCTTAATCTGACTGTGGCTATTGTGAGCTACATAGTTATTATTCTGTGATTTAGACTTGAAAAATTCACTTTTGTGCTACTATAATGTGTCTGCAAATTTTTGCTTTCCGTGAGATGTCTTGTGGAAATGCCTAACAGTTTATACTCATCTTTTCAAGATGTGGAGGTAAGTTTCTTTTCTTTGTCCTGTCTTTCTGTTCGTGTTAGTGGAAATCACCTAGCTGGTTGCGGCAGTGCAAGGTGAGGTGCAGGTTATACTTCGAGTGATACTTCCTTTTTAGAAGAAATTTCATTTTGGAAAAGCGTGTGATGAGAAGCATAGAGCATACCTTTGAAACTCCGAGAATGCCGGCTCAGCTCTTACCACCGAGTCCTTCCTTTGTGCGAAGTGCTGGCTCTCGCTTCCCGTGTTTCAGCAAGCAGTGAGGCAGTCGTGTTCTTATTTGGCTCTACAGTCTCCCATCCAGTTTTTAAAGTTCCACCATTTGGCTCTGATTTATTATTTAGCTGCTTATTATTATTATTTCAGGGGGGTTAAACACTCTGATGAACTCCATTATTGGAAGTAGCAAGCTTTTCTCTTTGACCTACTCTAGTTGGAGATAAGAGTGAGATTAAGATCCTGAGGTCTTGTTTAGCCTTGTTTTTCTTACTATCTCTGTGTATCTAATTCAGAAGTGAATTGCTCCTTTTTTTTTTTTTTTTTCCTTTTCTCTCTCTCTCTTTTTCTCCAGGAGAGTTTTAGTGCACTTTAATTGTTCTCTCCATAGTCATTAAGTTGTCATTTTGAAAAGGTAAATGCTGGCACATACCTAAATTCAAAGCATTTAGAAACACTGGCTCCTGCTACTGTAGATCTGCATCTTTTTATCTTTGAAAGGAAATAATGAAGTATCACAAAATGAGGAGCATCCTGTGAGAGATTCTTATGTGTTTAGTTTAACCCAACTGTGCTTATCTCACAAATGGATTTGAGGCATCGAATGGGTGTTTGATTTAAAAACTGCTTTAAACGAAGTGCATATGAGAAGAACAGGGAAGTTAATGATTTTACAGCTGTGGGATCTTACAGCTTTTGTAGTGGGACTTGGGGCTGATAGACTGTTGGGTATAAAGAGCAATGGGCTTTGCCCTGTGGTCAGGAAGCAAAGAAGGGCTCCAGTTCAAGTGGAGCCTGGAAATGAAGAGCAGCAGGAATTCAAAACATGAGATGTGTTGAGGACAGATGTGTTGAGCAACGGAGCAGCTCCGAGGCCGTGGGGTTACGGCTTTTCAGGCATGGTAGCTGCGCTCAGGTTTGCAGTCGCTCAAGAGGAAGGAAACAGAATTTGGGTAGGCCGCTGGAGCAGGAGTAATCCAGGGAAATCTGGGGCTCTTGTTATGTGCACTTCTTAGGTTGGAAAGGGCAACCTAGGCTGTAGGTCTGAGCAGTCTAATCGTAGTCTAATTTTCAGCAACTTGAATGAAAATCATCATTTCAGCTTGCATCCTAACTCCTGTATTTATTTATTTTCCTGAAAGCCATCTCCAATGTTCGTTTTACTTTAGCCTGGTACCTGAGAGACTTGGTGTTCTGGAGGGCTAAATGGCAGAGGCTTTTCCTAGGCTGGAGCTTCCTTCGCTCCCCGCGAGATGGCAGCACACAGTTTGCTATCGGGAGAGACAAGACGTTGGAGATGGCAACTCCGCAAGCGTTTTTAACAGAGCTCCTTTGTCTAGGCACATCCGTGGGGGGGGGGGGGGGGGGGGGCACCCCCCCCCCCCCCCCCCAAACGTACCAATATGGTAGAAAGGAAGAATGCCTACTCTGGAGAGGTCAGCTCAGTTCAAGTCTGTGGTGAAGTCATTTATGTCGTTTCCATAAACAGTGTCTCGATTTTGACATTTGAAATTCCTGAAATGATATCTACAGGGAAAAAAACACTTTAAGTTTGGAAGCCGAGACAGGTGTCGGTCACATTTATGTGATTTCCACTCCCCCCTAAATCTGTCTAGGGACGATACTCTGTTAGTGCTGGATGTCGCCTCTTAGGATGCTGCTTTGTAATCAGCACATCAAGAACCTGTGCGGTTCAACAGCATTTAAGCTCAGTACTGTTATTTAATCCCTCACTGAATATCGACAGAGGAATTGTACTTTATCAATGTCTGTCACCTCCTCCAGGCTTCATTTAACTTATCTCTGCATTTAAAAAGCAAAATACTGACAGCGAAATTACCTGCAGCTTTCAAAATGCAGAAGCTTTATCTTGGGCATGGATGAGGAGATATCTCAAATAGAAATTTCTGTGTTGTTGCCCCATTTAGCACCTGTAAACATGTTGTTTTCAGGCCTGGAACATTATTTGCAGGCTTGTCATTTGGAAAGAGTAACACAGGTCATGTCTACAGATAGATGTTGCCTCCTTTGTTAAAGATGACTACGTAACTTTTAAGTTAGCAAAGCTTCTGCCAAAGACAAAGAAAAAAAATAAATACAACTAACATTTTCCAAATAAGATTTTTTTTTTTCAAACTGGGAAATAAACTAGTGAATCTCGTATTTCGGGGAGAATCTTCAGAGGATACAAAAAATGTTGCTAGCTATTATAGGCTATTTTCTTTCAGTGTACGGTGTAGTGACTATGTCTACGCTGTCAGCTAAAGTCAGTAGTGCCACATTAGAGCCTCTCAGTTTATGATTGTTTGGGAAGAAATGTTTTATACAGAATGCTTAAAATGCATAGTGAGCCAAAACATTCTGCGTGCTCACAGTCAATCACATCTCTTCAGAAGATTTTGGGATTACTGCATGGATGCCAGTCTCTTGTCTGTGGGCCCATTTACTTGTATGAATTCTACAACTCTGTGTCAGATTTATTTGGTCCATGCAGTGTGCAGCTTGAGTTTAATACTTAAGTGAACGATGGAGTTGCTGCAAATGAACTGCAGAATGTGCTTCTGCAATGATTATGTCTGCAGTTCTGAGCATTCAGTAATCTTGGCTCGAGGTGCTAAATCCCTACATTGTGCACTGAAACGCAGTGCTGCTCCGGGACCGTGGGACTGGCTGTTGGTGAGGAGGCTGCCCGACTCCACGGGTCGTGGTGACCCTCAGCTCCCAACGCCTCCTCCCCCGTGGAGCAGCCCCCTGCCTGCTGCTCCCCAGCCGCTGGGCAGCCTCTGCTCCCCATGCCTCAGTCCCTAACACCACCCGCCAACTTCCCTGGGACTGCGGTGCTTTAAGGTAATGACGAAAGATGTGTTATCTGGGACCCTGGGATCAGTGGAGCTGCCTGCAGTTAACTGGTACCGAGTGCATTTTTGGCATTGAAACTGCCTGTGACCGTGGCATGCTTTAGGACACAGCTTGAGAGTGCTCTGGCCATTCCAGTATGACTGTGTGTGCTCCAATTCAGAGAAATGACACTGGCTCATTCCCTGGGCTGTGGATGTTCTGACCGCAGACTCAGTGTGCCCATGCGCTTGATGGCTTATTTCTATTATCCCAGCTATAAGATTTCCAAGAATGCTATTTCTCTTTGCATCTTCTGCTTATCACTACTTACTTAGCCAATATTTTCACCCAGGTCAGATTTCTTGCTCCTTGTAGGCTTGCAGAATGACGGGCAGCTGAAGCTTCAGCACTGCAGAGTGAACGATACTTTTCAGGCTTAAGAGCTTCAGCTAGAGAGTTGTTCGATCCTGGCATCTCTCTCATCACTATCCATCTAGTATAGTTGTTGCAGGATATACTTCACAACCAGCTGATCTTAACAGAGATAGGAAGACATCAGAATTAGAACATAATTATTATTTTATAACTACTGCAGCCTATATATTGTTTTTAGGGGAGTGAATACTACCAACGTGAAGTTCCTGCCTTTCAGTCCTTGCTGTCACTTGGGAATTGCAGATCTTTCTGTTCTATCTCAGAATAGCTGAAGTTCAGTGGTTCCTTTTAGATAAATAGCACCCTGCAATTGGTGTTCTGGAGGGCTGCAATTTTTAATCAATAAGATGGTCTGTTCCATTAAATTTGTCTCAACTTTGTCTCAAGAGAAATGAGAATTAATCTCTTTAAAGGGATAACCCCTTCTTTTAGGGATATCATTTTGTTTCTGATAATAATGATTGGTTATAGTCATGGAAGAGGATGTGTTTGTTGAACATAAAAAATATATTTATCTGTAGGGGAAATAAATTACCAGGATGCTCAGTCTGCCAAATTCAGTGTCATGATTTCATTACAATTGATCTACTGGACTACTTACTATCTGTTAATAAATAATTAAATATTTTATATATGTATAAAATACACATATTATTATTATTATTATATATTTATATATATTATTATAATTATATAATTATTATTATATATATTTTTTTGTAGGCGTCAGTGCAGTGTGCTGCAGCATATGCTCTTGGAAGAGGTCTCACTTACTGGCCAAGACAGGAATGCCTCTGTCCATGGTGTTGCAATAGCTGTTCAACAGGCTTGAAATGTTCGTGATTCTGTCTTTCCATCAGGAGACTTTTTAGCAGGTCTAATATCTGCTGCCACGATGGAAGACCATGTTTGTGACAAAGCTGCTGACCTCTGTGTACTGTAAATGTGTATCTAAAGATGCCTTCAGCTTCACTGCATTTCTCTTAATGAAGGGGATTCTGTCCCTGTCTATTTTCCTTCCCACACGGTTTCCACTACAGGAGAAATCATACTTTATACTTTTGTGGATGGAAAGTGGTTCTGTGGAGAAGGCATGCAGGGGTCCTGGTGGACAAGCAGTTGACCATGAGGGGATCCTCCCCCTCTACTTAGGCCTGGTGAGGCCACGTCTGGAGAGCTGTGTCCAGTTCTGGGCAAGAGAGACATGGAGCTCCTGGAGCTAGTCCAGTGGAGAACTGCTAAGATGATGAAGGGACTGGAGCATCTCTCATATGAGGAAAGGCTGAGAGGACCAGGGTCGTTCAGCTTGGAGAGGACTGGCGAGGATCGTATCTATGTGCACAAGTACCTGCAGGGAGGGCATCAACAGGATGAGGCCAGACTCTTGTCAGTGGTGCTAAGTGATAGGACTAGAAGAAGTGGTCACAAACTAAAACAGAGGAAGTTCTACATAAAGATGATGAAAATCTTCTTGACTTTGAGGGTAACAGCCTGGCACAGGTTGCCCAGAGAGGTTTTGCAGAGTCCTTCTCTGAAGATATTCAAAAGATGTCATAATAAAACCCTGAGCATCATGTGCAAGGCGTCAGTGCTTTAGCTGGAGGTTGTACTAGATAATCTACACTGGTCCCTTCCAACCTCAACCATTCTGTGTTTCTGTGAAACTTCATGTATCTGTCCACATAAAGGTTGATGGAACTGAGCCAGCTAATAGGTGTCTGAATTTGTCATAGGGCAGAAATAATACAAAGTTGAAATATTCTGAATTCTGTATAGTAAGCACATCTATACTTCCTTATATAATAGCTACATTTGAGACCTGACATACTGCTTCTAGAATATATTTAAAGTTTACTTAGCAGTGGTGGAGGGTTGTTGGGGAGGAATATCTTGCCCACCTATCATAAGTACTTGATTTTTGCTTTGGTAACAGGTATATGAGGAATAAGATCATATTCTAATGCTCATTCTAAGTTCTGTATAGAATCAAGGAAGACAGGTAGGTAGATCTGTAGGCTTCCAGATAGAGGCCCTGTTTCCCTAAGCTTTATCATCTAACCTGTTCACAAAGTGTAGTCAGATACCTTTTTAGATAGGCAGCACAGCCATGCATTACTAGGAGATTGTTTCACCAGGTGTAAATAAGACGTTTAAGTTAATATTAGAAAAAGACTTTGTATTTCATACAAGAGCATTGAACTGGGTGTGTTAGTCCTTGCATGTTAAGCAATTAAGATGTTTTTATTTTCCTTGAAATAATTGTTGAAACACCTTGTAAAAAACCCTTTTTTAAAATATCATCTTTTCCCGTAAGTAGGTGCTAGTAGGTCGTGCACGTGCGGTCTAGGTTTTTGTAGTGCAAAAAAAGCTGCTTATAAGGGCTAGATCCTTATTTTATCTTTTGTTTAATTTACATAACCACCATATGGCAACAGTCCATCTACCACATACTGACTGTAACTAATTTTAACATTATTATTCATCTTTCTTCCAGCAACATAAGGAAAGAGCTTTTGCTGGTTTAAATTGTATACAGTACCTAGTGTGTAGTAAAACATTGTGTTCTCCTTTAGATGCAATGCAGTCTGATCAGTGCAGAGCTGTAAACAGGAAAACTGAATATAGAAAACCAGAAAACTGAACTAATTCCTGAATTACTTCTGTATCATCAGGGATATTTTCTTTTGATCAATGGTTATGGTCTCTGCTTATCTGTTGGGAATGAAGCAATGACTGCCCATTGAGCAAAGTGGTGTAAGCCGGGAATAGGCATCCAAATGGATATTTAATAATGGAAAGAAACGATTGAAGGAATGAAAGACATTGAGCTGAACAGTCACTCTGTTTGAAAGAACAGAAGAGAAGCTGGCCAAGATCTAGATTAGCTGACTGATCTATAAAATGTACTTTCTAAGCCAAATAATTAAGCCTTGAAAGCTAGCTATTAATCACCCATAAAGGTTTTTTATCCTCTGTAGAGTGTAGCCCTAGAGTATGCACAGGAAATTTGAGAGTATAGGTAGCAGCTCTGGACTGAGTAAAGCCTGTGCTAATCTGAGGAGGGCAAATAAGAGAGCACAGCAACACAGTTATCTAATCAGCCAAAGACGGTGGCAAGTCATGGAGGAGAGATTGCTTTTAAGGACACAGGACCTTCGCTTCTTCTTTTTTATTATATAGGCAAGCTGAGAGTGATAGGGCTGAAAGGAACATTTGGAGTTTATCTGCGCTCCAAGGCAGGGTCGGCTCATTCTTTTTATCATTCTGGGAGAAGGTTTGTCTGATCTCCTCTTCAGGCAATCCATTCCCGCATTTCATTACTCCTGCCAAAGGAAAATAATCCTTTATGTTGGTGTTAAAATTTAAGTCTGTTCCTTTCCCTGCCTCTCATGGGTGGACACAGAGAACTAACTGTTCAATCCCTCCTTGCAGCAGCCTTTTATACGCTTGAGGGACGTTATTATGTCATGTTAGTCTTATGTTCCTTACATACAAAATACCACTGCTCAGTCTTTCTTCCAGCGCATGTTCCTTGGGCCTTTGGTTATTCTTGCAGGTCTCCTCTGCATTCCTCCCAACTGGCCCACGTGAGTGGGTTTTGCAGGTGAAGGGTTCTTTTGGTGGTCTTGTTTTTGAGAATAAGGCAGAATACCAACCTCGTAGTGCTGGATCGAAGAAGTATTTCGTGTGTTTTGCATGCTCTTTCTGGCTCTTTGATGCATGTAGAATCTTGTAGGCACCTAAAGAAATCTGTCTTTCCTGTAGTGTTGTGATGTTAAGTTCAACACAGTTTCAGATCCTTTTCTACAAAACCGATTGTAGCCAGCTGTTTCCTGTTCTATATTAGTGTGGTTGATTTGATTCTCTAGTACCTTTTATTTGTCCCTGCTGGAATGTTTCTATTTTCTTTCACCAAACCTTATTTCCATTTTTGTCAAGATCATTTTGTTCTTTTCTAAACTTTCATTTTCTCCTAGGTTCTTGCCATCTGCAAATTTAATATGCATGCTCTCTTACATCAGCTGAAGCATGAAGCAAATACTGAAATGTACTGGAGCCAGGACAGACCCTTGGAGACCCCCACATAACAGATCCTTCCTCTTTGATGGTTACTCAAACATGGCAATGCTTTGGGATAGATGCAAACCTGCATTCCCAATCTGAGAATTGTCTGGCCACCAGATTGTCATTTAATTTTCTCCTTGCTTCATCTATCTGCATTAATTAATTCTATCCACTTTAATTTGGGGAAATGTAAATAAATATGCCATCTAGAAGGATGCATAAGTTGATTAAAAAAAAGTATGATCACTAATTTTTAACATAATCTCAGCCTTTTTTCTTTCTGAGTACAAGAAAATTTGCTATTGCATATTGTTTAGGGGAGTTTGCAAAGGACTGATTGGCTTATATAGGGGAAGAAAGGGAAGGAAAGACTGTGCTTGAAGAAAAAGAAACCTATAATTGAAACTTAGTTAGCAACAGGACCTGCAGACTTAAAGACAGATCAGCCTTCTTAAAGAGCAGATCTATTGGTGTGTATTTTTTTAATTTCTTTTTTTTTTTTATCAGTACAGTCAAACACTGGGGCCTTACTAACCATATTCATGTTTTCCTTATAGCACTGCCCAATCATAGCTTTCCTTATGGGAAGAACAGAGGGCATTAAAACTTCACTTCTCAAAACATGCACTGCTTTTCTAGGTGCTGGGCTGAAGGAGGAGTTGGGCACTTATGCCATCTTCCTTTTCTGAAGAAATAACTTTATATGGAAAAATAACCTTTTGTGTGTGTGTGTGTGTGTGCATGATCTATGTTTTATATCATTGCCATTTGTTCTGGAATCTTTGACTCTAGTATGTATTTTCTAAGGCAATCATTTATCTAAGCACAATTTGCCTTCTGATTCAATATCACAAGAAACTTTTACTCAATTTTGGTCAGTTAAGAGTTATTTGGATGATGGGAGGGTAGTATCTTATGTAGTTTGCATTCTACCTTTTTTCTTTTGCTGCCAGCCTTTTAATGATTCCCAACTTTTCTTTATTCTTCTTTTCGCTTTTCCCTCTTCCCCTTGAATATGGTCCCTTGCTTTTCCTCTTCATTTTCTTTTACTTGTTCCTTCTACACCTGCCCTCCGTTAAGGAGAACCTTTGGTGAATGAGGGGGTGAGGAGACCTGTTTTCAATCAAAATATCTTCTATTTTCCACTCCTTTCCTTCTTTCACACTTCCTGTTCCACTTACGACTGCAATGAAACCTCCCAATGTGAGAAAATCCATCTCTTCTCATGCCGTGGGGACACTACTGAGGGCAGTCCTTTTTCTGTTTCTCTAGTGTGTTATAGGACCCTGATTTAAACAATTTTTTTAGGTGGATTTGTATAGACCTTTTTTGATATTAAGCTCTCCTGAAAAGCTAATTTTTTTTGTACCTGAAACAAGCCAAATTTTCCTTGAATAAAAAGAAGAAAATTGAGTTTTGAAATCAAGAGAACTTAAAGTTCTTAAGAAAGACAGAAAAGAGAGGAGAAAAAACAAACAATCAGAAAAAAAAAAAACAATGATATCAGTAATGAAATGATGCCCTTGCAGATGAGCCCTTGCTTTAACCAAGTCAGTAGTGACCTGCTTAATTGCTGCAAGCTCTATGCATCTCCTCCATTCTAGGAAAGTCTTGTGTCTTCTCTGAGGCTTAGCTGGCTACTTGTTGCTTCTTGTAACCTCCTTTTTCCATTCCAGGATTGCCTTGCCCGATTTGTTAACTGAGGCATCTCTTGAGCACGATAAGGAACACCCAAAAGAATATTCTTCCTTCTGAGAGGTTTCAGCTGACATATTATTTTTCAGAAGAAAAAAAAAAGCAATTTAGGAAATAAAACAGAATCTATTTTGAGAAACAGAATCTGTTTTGAGCGTTTGAGAAAGAAGGATTGACTTCAGTATTTGCTTAGGGAAAGGATATATGAAACTGGAAATGCACAGTGACTCTAGTATTTTGTTAGAAGGAAAATTCTAATGAAACAAGATGAATGAAAACCAGGTTTCTGAATTTCACTACTCATCTGAGATTTTGGAAAAGAAGCCTAATAGTTAAGGCGGGGTATAATTTTACTTAAATGTCCCCAATGACAATAGTCATATGCCAGGGCTCACAATTTGCTGAATGCTTTCCAGACATCCAGCAAAAGACAGTCTGTGGTCTGAGAACTTCCTAAGGACAGAGAGACAAGTTGATAGAGATTAGCTGTATTTATTCAGTTTTAAATAAGTAAGGAAGATGCTTTGCTCATCCAGTACCCATGCAAACATCTGCAGAATCATAGAATGGTTGAGGTTGGAAAGGATCTCTGGAGATCATCAAGTCCAACTGCCCTCACAAACAGAGTCACCTAGAGTACAAAACCTTATGTTTGCCTTATTGTATAAGGACATTTTTTCCCCCAAATTAAGACAACTTTGCCCATTGTCCTCTACCTGTAAACATCAAACTGCACTTGTTTTGGGGTATCTCTTCCTTTGTGACTGGTCTGAAAATCTTTATTTTTTCACACTGAAGGCCAGATATTCTACTTCTCACTGCTCCTGTCCTTCCTGGCCCCTTTACAATATATCAGACCCTTTGGTACGTGGTGCTATTTCTTGCAAAAATGATTTGGTACAGAAGGCAGCTGCTTGAACTGAACAGAGTCTGATCTTGTTCCTTTCCCAGCACTCACAGCCTTAGAACTAAGAATCATGTTGACCTTCTGCATGGTACAGTGCGTAGGATATCTTGGAAATTCAGCACTGAGGCCGAAGTTTGTTGCTGAACAGTACACCTTTTAGAATAGTAAAGACTGCAAATTTTGAATGATTTATAGTAATCTCAGGTTATTTGTTCCAGTGGGTAGTTACCTGCCCTAAAAGCTGTTAATTAATTTCTGATTGAAATTCATTTGGTTTCTAGTTCTCCTGTTGGATTTTCTTATACTTCCGTTGAACTAGTAAATTAAGGAACCATTTGCTCTCCAAGGCTGTTTTCAAACTGTATCTTGAAGAAGTCCAACTTCAAATCATTCTTGCAGTTGTTTATAGGATCTCTTGGCTTCCTTTATTTTTAAATATCAACATTGGACTCAGCTTCCACTATTTAAATTACAATTTAAACTGAGAAAAATATTGAGATTTCGGATATTTCCATTCGCAAAGCATTATAATAAAGAGAAGATCTTATTTTCTACAACTGTAGATTCAAAAGTAATCTTGCAAGAAGTAACAACCATCTCAGTTTTGATATTTTAATTTTTTTTAATATGATATGATGTTACCTAACATTTTAAGTCACATTAAATTTTAAAATGAAACATATATAGTTAAAATACAGAAGCACCGTTCTTGTAAGAAAGAACCTTTTCCATTTTTCCCCTGAAAAAGTTTATAAGTTTTTTTTTTCTTTTTTAATTCTACCTCATCATAACTATGTTAAATTTTCTGATGAAAAATATTTCAGGGAAAGAAATCTCAAATAGTTCTTCTCAGTTTTAGAGTATATGGTCTCTCTACTTCTAGTAGATAGATTTTTATTCACAAATCTGAGACCTCCTAGTAGCCCAGTCATGCTGTGAACCTATTTTTCTTTTGCTATTTCCCTTAAACTATAGTCCTTCTCAGAGTCACTGAATTATAGGATACTGCTTTTCCATACCTGGATATTTGACCTATGCTCTCTGTTTAAATGGAAGTAGCATTTGTAGTACCTCAGTGTCTGTGTTTACCTGACTCATTCCCGTCATTTAGCATGCCACTAGAATTTATATTTGGCAGCAATTATTCTTTTGTGTTCTGTTGAATAATAAAGAAATTTTACATTGCTGGGCCAAGAAGAGCAGCTCTGTGCAACACCATTTAAGAAATCTCCTGTTTGGTAACATATCAATCCAATTTCTATTTGAAATCTATTTCTTAAGAAACTGCCCTGGAGGATGAACTAGAGAATTTTGTGAAAATTTTCATCCTATTTTTCCTGTAACACTATATTTATTTTCTATAGAACTTATCTTTAAATAGAAAGTCCTGCAGCATGATGTAAAATACCTTGTCAAAACCTCTTATGTCAACATAATTACCTTCATCAACTAAACTTTTGATCTCTTCCCGTGATGGCATTTGCGTGACAAAGTCTGTTCTCCATAATCCTTACTGAATGGCATTAATTATGCTACCATTCTGTTTTTCAGCACAAATTGCATCCTTATCAGCCCTCCATCATTCTATGTGAGATCAATGCAAGTCTATCACTTCAGGTCATCTTTTTTAACCTTCTTGATATCAAGTTAGTTTTTTGGTAGTAATTCTTTTTCCCCAATTATACCAATACTTGTTAAGAATCAATGTTAATCTTCTCCCAAACTTCCCTGCTTCTCGAAGAAGCTCAAGGGCAAAGCTCATTTGATTCACAGGGAATGCTGAAGCTCTATGAACTGTTTGCACAGCTCTAATTATTAGATGCTGAGAAACCATTTGGTAGCTACTTGTGTTACGCTCTATTGTACACTGTAGGCAAATCTGGTTCAGGTGAAACTTTTCCAGGTTTGTGAAAATTTATACTTGATTGACTGTAATTTGAAGAGAAGGATTAGTCTGTGACCTTTAACTTCCTAAAGTGATCTTGTCTAGACCGCATGCAGTTGCCTCTCATGCTAATGTTGGCACTCAATTGATGGCCAGACAAAAGGGTAAAGCAACATGAGAAAAGCAGCAGCGTGCAGGTCCCTGAGTATGGCCCACAGCCAGGAGACAAGGGCTGTAGGGCTGTCCCATGTTTGCCACTCTCCCCGTCACTTCGCATACTTTTCTTTCAGGTTGTTATGTTTCCTTATCTGGAAAATGAAGGATAACATCTATCCTTGGCTGGGAGACGCCAAGCGCCTCAGCTGAAAACATTATTTACAAATCATAGAGCTGTTTCTTCAGATGGAGTTCTTCAGTCTGTGCAGGTTCGTGAGTCGTGGCCTGCGGCCCTCCTTGTTTACCCCCTGAGAGGAGAGGATGACTGTGCAGCCTATGTGTGTGCCTGGAGAACCTGACGGAGGCCTGTCCCTCATGGTGTAGATGCACGGGTGATTTGGAAAGGGAGATTGATTTACTTGGAATTATATTAACATTTTTTTTTTACACTTTAAAGCCCCTCATTTCAACTGCCTTTGGCTTGACCTGCTGTAGCAAGTGGCCTTTGTGTTGGTAAGTTGCGGTATTATCACTATTGTCTAAAATTTGAGGAATGATTGGTAGGATGATGACACTAAACCAGCACTAAAAGGATATCAATTAGCTGATGGGTGTCTTGGACTTAACTGAGTTGTACCTGAACAGAAGGGTTAATATGTAAAAGCCAACCAGCTGTTGCACTAGGTGAACACATGGCAAAAATGCACAATGACTTTCAAGTTTTCTTATGTTTTTTTTATGAACCATACTTACACGGCCTTCTTAATCTCCTCTGGGCTGAGGAGCTGGAGCTCATGACTTATTAATATTCCAAACAAGAAGGTCTGTTAGGTAAAATGAATACATTTTCAGAGATAAATATCTGAGTTGGATCGTATTTATTCTGTCATAGACTCGATTGTTATACACCACAAACATTTTGATCAATTAGATACAAATTGAATGCCATTCCATGAATTTTCATGCATATAAATTGTTAGCTTCACTATGCCTAGGATATAAACATTGAGATCTTCAAACATACAGTATTCCTGAAGCACATGGAACTAAATTTTTATTTTAGTAAATGGATTCCCATTGAGGACAACATAAAAAAGGCCGTAGGCTGGTTGGCTGGCCAAGTTCCTACTGATTTCAAACTGTCGTGTTGATGTCGTCTCCTTCCTCCTGTTTACATTTCCCAGTCACTAAAAATTAATGTCTTACTTTTTGTTTTATAATTGGATTTGAGTGTGAGTCTCATCTAGTAAATGTGCCGAAGATCAGCCTGTTTGTCTGAAAACAGGACAAATTAATGTTTTTGAGGAAAAAAACTCATTTATAATATCATATTTGACTTCACTAACACTGACATTTATCTGTGAAGGAAAGGTAAGATTGTTATAGTACTCATTTTGTCAGAATATAGTGAAGGCAATAGTAAGCAAGGCTCTACTTGTCTCACAGTATTTAAAATGGATATATTATACTCTAACCCTTGTCTTTCCGTTTAGTATTTGCTCTGGAATGATGTGTATCATCTGGTCTGAGAGTATATTCATTCTGAATATCATTGTCAGGTGGGCTGTCAAAATAAACAGCAATTGGCAAAAGTCTTCTCCATCATGAGTCCAGAGCAGGCAGCGTATTGGGATAATCACTCAATCCCACTGCTGTGCTACCCTTTTTTTCTGCTAGCAAATCTGAGCAACTGGACTTTTACTCAAGAACTAATTATTTTTCTCAGAAACATCCATGGATCGATTTATCGATATAGCTGTAAAATCATATATGATATGTTTGACTCACACAAGGGAAATAACCTTCTCCAAAAAGGTAGGAGCTATATGTAATATCACTTTCTTGTGCTCTCATTTCCCTGCAGAATACGCACCTGCAGAACTAGGTCTGTGCTTTGCTTTACCGTGATATTTTCTTATCATAAAAAAAACATTTAGGAAATCTCATGTATTCTCAACTCGTGTTCTCATGTGCTCTGACCTCTAGATAATTTGTCAATATTTACCGCTACTAGCAGTATCTTTTTCTCCCCATAGACGGGAGGCAAGGTGCAAGATTTGCATGCCATAACATGGGATTTGGTCATTATAGGCGTATTTCATTTTCTTAAAGTGGGGTGTCTAGCTTTTCCTGTGAGCCTACAGGATTAGCTGCTGGCCTCCTACTGCCACTCCAGCTGCTGAGGACTGCTCTGTTCTTAAATTCTAAAGTATTAGTAAAACCAACAGTTATTACTCAAACAAGTAGTACCAGCAGATTAAAACATGCTCTTTTAGCAAAGTAATTTCTCAAAGAAAGTATGCCAACTCATGCAAAAGTAATAACCTAAGGCTTATTTTAAGTTTCTAATAAGTCATATGTGCTCTAAATAGCACAGAGCAGTGTTGTTTTGAAGGGGTAGTTAAGAAAAATCCTTAAGCAAACTTCAAATATACAAATAAAAGGTTGTAGTGTCTCTATTAGCTGTTCATTTAATCCCAAAAGTAAAATTGACTCCACTTGGGAAAAGATTTAAAAATTATCTACATTAACCTAATTAGTTTTCTGGAGATTGAAAATTAAATTGTAAAAGGTATATTCTTAAGCAGCAAATAAAAATTAAATTCCATTTTATTTTAATAAGTGTATGTATTTTTAAATCTTGATATACTTTAATTAAATTCTTTTCGCGGTTGGTGTGAGACAACTTTAAATTTTACAGCTTGGAAACAGAAGCTTTTCAGAATCCTGATGAGATATGCTAGTCAAACAATCCTCTCTAAGTCTGCAATTACAAACATAAAGCATTAAAATCCTGTTTCTAAATTATTTAATTTATAGGATATATCTGTAGTGCATTGAGAAACCTACATCCAAATTCACTCTCCTCTGGGATTCTCCATGCGCACACAAACATCAGAAGATTTCTAGAAGCAGATGTTTTGGCTGCTGTGGGTGTGTGCAGCAGAGAAGTCATTTGGGCTCTATGGCTTGTGATGGGAACATGAATTGCTGGTGCCAAGGAAGGCTGTAGAGCAGGAGACTGCAGTGAGCTGGGAGGGGACAGCCCCCTGCTGACCCTGTCACCAGGAAAACTGCCTGGAACAGCAGCAAAGACCTTGATTCCAGCCTCCTCTGACAGCAGGTTGGCATCTTGTGTCTGTGCGGGTGCGGGCACAGACATCTAAAGCTGGTGTCAACCAGCTTCCCTGGAGCTCCCCTGTGGTTGATGGAGGTGCAGGCTGGGTTTAAATACCTGTCCTAGTCTTAGAAATCCTTTGATATAACATTAAATAATATGATTAATAATAACTTTTTGATGATCAATAACTTTTTAGTAAAACAGTATTTGAAATTTGCTATCATTTTTTTCCCCTGTTGTTCAGGAAATTTGGGCTGGATGCCATCTTAAACACATAATGAAATTACTACGAAAAGTTATGGGCTATGTAAACTCAGGAGTGTGGCAGAATGGAATGTGACTACAGACTTGCACCTATTACTTCCATGGACGGCAACTAGCAGCTAGCCATAGGACTTGTAAAGGTCTGACTGCAAAAAAATGATTCCTCACAGGACTGAAACTCAAGTTTCATGGAAAGATATAAAACATTTTTTTTCCGCTTAATAATAAATACAGGTATTTGGGAAACCTCAACACATATAATATCCAGATGAAATATATGTATTAATGACTGAAACTGAAAATCTTGACTATTTCTCAGTGCTTGTGGAGAATATCTGCAGCTGGCTTGTTGAAGGCGTAGCACCCCAAGCAGAAGGAAATTTAGGCAATTTTGCTACAAACCCCCGAGAAGCCTGAAAAGGTCTAAGTACCCCTGCTGTGTCATCTGTCTGGATTTGTTCTTGCATGCAGTCCCTGGCCCAATGCATATTTATCAGTCTGAAGAGGAAGCATTTACAGAAGAGGAGAAGATATGTAGAGCAAGCAGTGAAGCACAAGAGGAAGGGATCCATAAAGTGTCGCAATGGGCCCCAAGGGCTGCTCCGTGGTTTCCCTTGGCTAGCCCAGTTCTGAGGTCTAAATGCCCAGCAGGAGCTGGCGGGCAGATCTGAGGACTGCCTCTCAGCTTCATCTCAAGGGACGATACAGTTGGGCTTATTCCAAGAAAGCTCTGTGGTACAAACTGAAGTGTGGTAAATAGGGATGAAATGAAGGCTTGTTTCAACATAGTGCTCCTGATCCAAACTAAAATGCAAATTTGGATATGTGCAATGGAACCCGTCCTGGAATTTGCTTGCAATTATAGTAGTTTCTTGTTGTCAGGGAGTACTGGTTTGAATCATTGGTTGCAATGAGTCAGAGGACTTGTGCGTGTAATTCTGTCTTGGCAAATGAATAACCTAGATACAAGCCTGCAGCAGGGGTCTAATCCCACCTGTTCATCCTTTGCATAGCTGCTACCCTACATTTTCAAGGTTTTTTTTTTTTTTTCAATTTTGTTGTTGTTGTTAAAAAGAACAAACAAACAATCAAAAAAGAGAATTTATCATTAAGAAAAATGTAAGAAAATAAGGGAGGGATGTTGTGCATGATCCCAAATTACTTATTTTAATTTGATTTCATTCAGATACATCATGTATTTAATCACCCTTTCTCTCTGTTCATGTCTGCTTACTACTTACCCAAATAAGTTTTAGCCTATGGACTATTTCAACTCAATTGTCTCCAATGATGGAAATCTAAAGATACTATGTTCCTCGAGAAATATTTTATTTCTTGAAAGCTGGTGGCTGGATACTCTTACCTATTAATAAATAGCTCTTAACTCAGTAAATATTAATAAATACTCTTAGTAAAGTAAAACTATGAATAGCTTTACTGAGTAAAAGGCTTCTGTATGTATTAAAAATAATTTTGTTCCATTTTATTTGCTCCTGTCCAGTCAACATGTGTTGCAAGTCAGCGTACACATGGTTTTTCTTTTTTTTTTTTGGTTTTTTTTTGTTTTTTTTTGTTTGATGCGGAAGCACGGACATTGACAGCTGACACTACTGAGAAGCATGAAGGCAATTTAGGAGATGGAAATATTAAGGAACACATACATTTTACATCAAGGTTACATCCTTGAATACTGTTTATAAATATATGGAAATTAAAATATTTTTACTTTAGTAAAAGTAAATAAATAAATTTCATTTATCCATTAAAACAAAACAGCCCTTGTTAAACCCATATAGACAACTGAATGTCCAAGGCAGGGACAAATTGAACCTTTCTATAGTTCCCCCGCTTCAGTTTGTGCCCTTGAGCTTATGTCCTCTCTATGATGATTTTGGAACCATGCTAATGAAAAGCCCACCCAGGAGTGTCTCTCTCCTTACCAAATGCAAGTTGAATTAAAATGTACCAGGAAATATTTCATCATCTAACAGTGTACTATAGCAGATGTATTTCATATCAAACATCTCCATGCCTGCTGCCAGTCACAACGTTGCTCATTAAGATGACCAATGAAATGGCAGTTAAGAACTGTAAATATTTCTGCCACAGACATATTCCTGCTCAGTAAGTATCTGTAGCAAACCTTCTCTTAATTATACCATTAGTGATTACCAGTCTTTAGGCCAGAGTTAAGCAATGAAGCAATAAAGCAAGAATCATTAACGTTAATACCTGACAAAGTGGCTTTTAGATGTTCCAGGTGATTTTTTAAAGAGGAGAAAATGCCAGTATCATAAGAATATGTTGCAACCGGTCTTTCTTGATTAAAATAGTGTAGTGGCATTGATTGTTTGGTGCTTTAAGCAACATTTAAATAATGATGGGATTTATTAAGATCATTTTACCATTGATAAATGAAGGTAATTCCAGAGCTGGAGACTTAGAACAGAACACTAGATGAATATTACATCACTGTAGACTTAATCTTCCTCCCAATAATGCTGATTAAAAGTTCTTTCTTGTTTCAGTAGCATAGAATCTATGGAAAATATAGTTACATACACATTTTAAGACCATGTAATGCACTGTATTACAGTATTAAAAATACTGTATTACTGTATTAAAAAACCCTCATTGTCTTCATTTTTGCATGTAAGACAGAATCACATGCATTAATTACAGCTGGTGAAATATAGTTACCATTATTTTTTTTTTTCAAAATTATGCTACGAATTAAACTAGACCTTAATTAGTTTTGAGATATATTTATCTTAGAATGTCAGTCCTTCAGCTTTGGCCCCCAAGGGAGTACTGGGCCACTTTTCAAGATCATAACCTCAATCCCACGGGCTGTGTTTATATTAACAAGCAGTGAGCTACAGAGCAGATCCATAGAGCCAAGCGGTTGGTGCCAATGATCTAAAGCCTGCACTATGCGTGGTTGAAGGATCGCTTCAGAATAGCTGTGATTTGGTCTGTTAGCATTTGCAGCCCTTCAGGTGCACTCCTGGAATGTGGCCTCCAGGTTAATTTCCCATGAGAGGAATTAGTCCATGTGCCCTAAGGCTGCTCTGCTATGGGAGCCAAAGCATACAGTGAAGAGGGAAAACTAGGAGATATGCTTCAAAAGTGTGCTCGTGATCCAAGCTGAAATGGTAGTGTAAACTCCTCCACAGAATACCATATGGATGTAAAAAGTCATCAGATGCAATTCTTAGGCTGCAGCTCTAGACTGCATCTTTTACATGTGAAAGTAAAGCAAAGAGTTGGGAAAACAATCTTGTCCATTCCTTTACCCTTAGGCTGATTGCTTAATTTCCTATCGTGATTGGTTACTTTCTTACCAATTGAATTATTTTATAAAAAAAAGAAGTTGCAGAATTATTTCTTTATAAAGGTAAAGTTTCTTAATAAATTCAAAATATTTTTCTAAGGCCTTTTCACTTTTACCTACTGGGCACATAATAGATCTCCCTTTAATGACCATTTTGAACATTTGTCAGCAACTCATTGTGAGGAGAGAGAAGAAGAAATAAGGAATCTTCAGCACTGGAATATTTCCTGCCATCAGAACAGACTTAATGAACAGGTTAGCTGGCCATAATTAGGTGGAGTGTGTTTTCATAGCTCCTGAGTGACCTGTGTAGACATCCTTACTGCTGTCTCCATCTTCCTGTGTTCCAGTTGTAGATATATCTCATCTCACTTTGATCACCTACAACGCAGACATTTACATCTAAGCTAGTTGTCTAGACTCTTTTTATAGTCTACAGGGAAAAAAAAAAAGAAAAGACACTTCTTGGGCATAATTTACATATTCTATTTAGACATCCATGGTAATATCAGATGACTCACTCCCTGGAAAGTAGCTATTTCCTTCCATTTATTTATTTATTTATTTCCATTTACTGAGAAACCTAGAGGAATAATTTCGGCAAAGGAATTTACATTTTAAATGTCTGAGAATCTACTTTGAAGACCTACATATTTTACCCACTTAAGAAAGTTCACCTCCATTTTAATCTATCTTCTGACTAAGACCCCAACAATATATTTACTTCATTCTTAAAGAATAATTTCAGAAAACAGCAGTAGCTATTACAACATTTTCACCTGCTTACTCTTAGGTTATGGATAGCTTGTCTGAGCGCATGAAGGGACACTCTAATCTACTTAACATTATTCTTGTGAGTTTATGTATCCACTGAGACAGTAACCTCGGGCTGAATGTGAAGCTACACTTATATCCGAGATCTGTATGGACACTGCATGAATACTAGGGTTTAAAGGTAATTCTCAGAGCTTTCTCTTGCAACATTTAAACTTGATCACATTAAAACAAAGCATTTTATTACATCAAAGGGATCTTCATTCATGATTTTGATGATTCCCAGAGTTGCAATTCTATTGCTTCAGCAATAATCCATAGAACTAAATGTTTGGCTGTGCAGTGTGATACCTTGAGCTCTAGATGATGGAGCTACAGGCTGTATTAAAAGTATTGTCTTGTTTTATACTGAGCCTTGAGTGCATTTTAACCTGGGAAAATGCAGGTTATCGTGCAAACCTGGTTTAGCAAACTGCCTTCTGACAGTGATGTCTGCAAACACTGATGTCTGCAAAAATAATGAAAACAACAGACCTGATGATCAGCTGTTTACAAGCTCTGCTAACTTCAGAAGATTTTGCCAGTAGCCTACAGAATGGCTGGAAGAAGGAGGAGCATGATCAGCTCTGCCTGTCCTTTGGCAAATGACCTGTTGCATGCAAAGAGCTTTTTTGAAGGGTGCAGTATGACGATTTCTACACCTAAAGCAGCTGTGTCAACTGGCTGTCATTTAAGAGGAAAGGTTATGGCTTGTATGTTGAAAAGGTACAGCCTTTACTTTCTGATTAAAAAAACCTTTGTTGTACCTCACCTCAAAGATATCTGCATTTCCAAAGCTTGAAAAATAATTACTGTACATAGCTTTTAGTCATTTTCAGTAAAATGGTTTAGAATGAAAGATGCTCTTAAACATGACTTTGTCAGTGAAGGACAATGTGAGAGACTAAGTTTTCAGAAGCTGCAGAACTTGCTACCAATATAGATGGATGCTAAATCAATTATATGTATAAAACTACACAGCCATTATTCTAAAGGACATGCTAGTGGAGAATGTCCCCATTACAGAGGTGTAACAGTGCATAATCCCCTCTGTGGGCACTGTAATTTTGAGTTAATTAGGATTGAGTCTCTTTCCTCTTTTACAAATATCATTTTGCTTTACAACTGTCTCTATTGACTTCAGTGTTCTGACTTGCGAGGGAATTTTACCAGTTCATCGCCCACTTGGATTTTGGAAACACTTTATTTAAAAATAACCTATTTCTTCATATATATTTAGTATGAATCTACCGTCATTTAACTTCTGAATCAAGCTCCTCCAGACTTCAGTCATGTTGAGAAGCAACTAAACTAAACTGTGTGTTAAGAAAATGTATCAAGTTTTATGGCAGCGTTCAAGAACGAACGTTTCACTGTCGTCATCATCAGGGTATGAGATTATGGCATTCAGGGACATAGACCAGATCTGTGTAGGAGCCATAGGCCTTGACTGCTCCTAGGGCTTGGCTGCCTGCTGTTGAGATGCAACTGTGTGACGTTGGACCAGCCAAAGTCAGAGGAAGAAGCCTTGCAGGAAAGCTCTAAGAAACCTCCTCAGATGCTCCCCAGCACCACTAGAGAGCTCTTTAAAGCTCCAGACTCTCCCTTTGTCCTTTCCTGGGCTATTGCAGCCATGCCGTGCCTGGCCATGTGCATCTCTGATTCAGATCCTGATGCTCCCACTTGATGTTCCACTTGATCTCGGACCAGCCCCATTGCTCCAAACCTGTCTGGCATCACTGGGCTGTGGTAGCCCAGTGGCCACTCGACCTGCCAGTGATCTACTGTCACCTCTCCTCCTCTATCTGCTGTGGGACTTGGTCAGGACATGGTCCTGCCTGCTTTGCCCTCACCCTTGGCTCCCAGCTTGCCCTCCCTGGCAGAGCAGCTCACTGTTCCTGCTCCTAAACAGTATGCAGAGATTAAAAAAAAAAAAACAGAACGTTTATAGAATGGTAAGTTGTGCATTGTTGCTCTTTCCAGCTGAGAGACACTCAGCAGCTGTTAAAAATCTTCTAAAATATTGGAGTTAATGTTTGTAAATTAGCTACTAAAAATACCCTGTTTCTGAGAATCCTTTCCCTGGAAACACAATGCTACCTTTCCTATATGATACCTACCTTTCTTTTTTTATATTCTAAGCTTTGACACATCTTGTTCACTGCTGGAAAGTTTGCTTGAAATAAGTCACAACTGGGCCTTCGCAAGATATGTTCTATTTTACAGATGATTGCACACTTTCTTTGGCTTCCAGATAACACTTGTTTGTCATAGTCACTGCATGAAGTGCCATTTCTCCCTCTTTTATTTTTTTCTTCCTGTAATGCATTTTGTAAAGACGCATTAGCCTTAGAATGTCAAGTGAGTTCTCTTTTAGTAATTATATTTCTTGAAAATTTCCACCTCACATGTATTCTAAAATGTAATTCAGAACCCAACATTCAATGTCACTTTTATGGAAATCATTGACTTCATGCCTCTGTATTCCTTAGCGGCTATTAATCAGCAGACTTTTGCCTAAAAGTGATTATTCAAGTGGTTTTATTGTCTCAGTAGTTTTAATCCCTGCATTTGACTAACCCCAGAAGTTGTATTTCACCACTTGGATGACAGTATAAAAAAAATCCTCACAAGAGAAACTCACAGGGTTACTTGGCACTGTCTCAAAGTTACAAAAATCATCCCCTTTCAGATTTCACTGATGTCTATCCATGTGCATGTGTTTATGGAATAGCACCTTTGGCATGTATTGATCAGCCAAAATCACTTCCTTGGATGCTTGGGGGAATGTCTCCTCCATAGAAGGAGATATAGAGGCATAGCGTAACTGAAGGCAGGATATATTTGGTTTTGCTTGGCGTTAGAATAGCTAGAACTGAAATCTCTCAGACTATGTCTCTAAGGTTCTGACATTTTAGTGTGGTCCCGAGTCCATGCCCAGCATCCAGATCTGTCAGATGATTCCTCCAAGAATTAGGACTTCTCACTCAAACAAGAGTGTTAAGAGAATTTAAGACCTCCTTTAAGACAGCTTGCTCTGCAGAAATGGATTTCTTCTATCCTGAGTTAGTTGTGCAAGTAGTCAATGTCACCAGCTCTGACATAAGTCTTCTGTACAAACTGACATTAGCTGCTGTTGGGGTTGAATCAGAAGGAATTCTTCTGAAGAATGATGGATATATTTTGCCTCTCTTTTGTGCCATATATCTTCATGAAATAAGACCATTTTCATGTAAAGATTTCTCCATTTTCCTTCCCTTCCCCTCCCCTTCTCCTTCTGCTTCCTTTTTTCCTTTTTTCCCTTTCCCTTTTTCCTTTTCTCCAGGAATAAATATCTTCCGTGCTTATATTTCTTCAAAACACGGCACACACTGATTAATTATGCATATTTATCATAGGCCAGCCTAAAAGTCTTTGTTCTCCTCACCGTGGACACAACTAAGATATAGTGACTATATTCTCCAATTTGTGCCCTAGAAAAGATGCATCTGAGAGAGAGAAGGGCAATATGGCCAAGCTAGAAAAACATCAGAGATTTCTTTTCCTTACCCAGCTGTAAGATATACACAGTGGTAGAAGCATCAGCTGTGCCCACAGAACCATGTTTGTTTTTGTTGCCCTTTATTTGAAACTGTTCTAATTTCAGAGTCTAAATGAAGTTGGAAATTGGTCCGTATTACACTACAGATTATGCATTGCTCATTTTCCTGATACATGTTAGGGAAAACTCTTTCTTTATGATGGAGCACTGCTCATGCTGTAACATCAGGGTTTAACTCATGAGATTGTGTTCCAGCCTTCTAGAACAGAGCCAGTGAAACCCATAGCTTTCAGTCTTCTCCCAACAAGGAAGGGTTTTGAAGTTACTACATTCTGCCCAAGACCTGGCACACTTCCCTGTGCCATTTTCCAAGAGTAAAAGAGGAAACAATTAGAGGATCAAAAGACTCATCAGATATTGCCAGAGTCCTCTGGCTTGCCTGGGACAGGCCTTTAATACCTACATCCAAACACCACCACATAACCAAAGTGGTAACCGTGTCAGCACTGGTTGCATATGTTAAATCGTAAAGGAATTTTTCTTCTTACAGCATTGCTATAAAAAAGCAAGTAAGAAAACTCTGGCCAAAGCAATGCAAACCTTTCCCGGTTATCACAGAGGGCACTTCGGAGAAGCATGAAATAGAAACAAACAAGCAATCAAACAAACAAACTTTAAATGAGCCTGATGAGCCCCTGGCCATGGGCTGCCTGCACGGGCGTCTTCTCGCGCTCCTGGGGCCCGGCTCGGCCCTGGAGCCGAACCGAACCGAGCGGATCGGGGCGGTGCAGTTGCAGGCAGCGCCCTCGAGGTGGAACCTTCGCACCGAGGCAGAGCCGGGCCGCGGCCGGGCCGCG
>JAWLRI010000001.1:14849293-14873344 GCA_034781795.1 Crypturellus tataupa
GAACTAGAGTGAAATACTCTGCGGGGCTGCCCGGGAAAAGCCGCGCGGTGGTCGCTTCCTGGGGGAGAGGTGAAATCGGCTCTTAGGGTGTTGCACTGTTGCGGTTTATTCAGCTGTGAGACCAGAGAAGGGCAGGATTGATGCTGTTTCCCACCAAAAAATTGTACGCTTCTATCAGCCTAACGATTGCTGAAGGATCTGTTTTAGCAGGGTAGCTTGTCTGGCAGACGGGTATTTTGGGAGATGGTAGAAAGTGAAGGCAGGAGCTTCAGTGTGTTTGAAAAGAGGCTGGTGAGTCTGAGTGGAAATATTTCACACTAGGACAAAATAGTTCCTGTAAACAAGATGCTGGGCGTGACTTGCCTTGAAGTCTTGTTTTTTTTCTGTATAGGTGACTGCCCAGTTGCAAGGGCACAGCAGATAATTACAGAAGAGCTGGGTAGATAGGGCAACTTATGTGAGTGAAGAATTCCTCTCCAAGTTAGGAGTTGTGAGGTCAAGGCCTGTTTTCTAGATTCCCTTCTGTTGTCGGCAAAACCCATTAATCTTCTGTATGTATCAAGTTATTGTTTCCAAGTGGCAACTGTTTACTTATTCATCTTCAAATTTAGCTATTTGTTCATTGCTGAATGTTATGGACAAAAAAGAGGCAGCTTTTAAGAATGGTAAAATGAATATTAGCAAGACGCAGTCTTTATATGGTAGTCTCGAAGTACGATATTAGCAGTAAGAATTCAGAATACAGACATTTTTACTTTTTTTTGTCCCCAGAAATTATGCATGGAAGTTGCTATTATTTTGTCCCAATTCAGTGAAACTAGATCAGTTTTGCATTATGTGAACAATCTGGCTGATATTTGAAAAAGAAAAGTGTCTGGCTAGTAACTTCAGTTAAAAATGTTCCATGAAGTTCAGTGAACAGATTTTCCTGTTTGCAGTGCAGAGAATGCTATTTTCTCCTGCAGCTGTCTGCAATCATAAGATTCTTTTCAACAATATTTCCAGGTGAATGTGCTGAATCTTCCAATGATTTCAGCTATGACTTTACTGTTAACTGAAGATTGCTCTTTCAGGAGTTTTGCTACCAAAATAAAGATTTATATATCACTTTCAGCCCATTATTTGGAGTTCGTTAACATGAAGAATTCCCATAATGAGACTATCTCCCAGTGGAGTAAGTCTGTGGCTGGAATCATGGCCAGATTTGGTGTGTGCTGAGATGTCCAACCCTGCAGTGCCCTGCTAAGGTACCAAACCTTGAGTATGGTGTGGGCCATAGAGATTTCTAGGGCTCAGTGCTTGTTAAAGGGAGCAATTTCAGAAGCAGATGGTTCATTCAGAGAGAACTTTCTATGGCTTCTGTCTTGCAACATCCCATCTCCTGAGGTTTAAAATCAAAGCTATTTTACAGCAGAACGAGTGGAGGAATGTGCTGAAATACTTATTTTAAAAATAGTAATATGCTCCGATAGTACAAGGTATTTTTAGTGAATTTAAACCAAGAAAGGCATATATTTCAAGGTGACTAGAAGAGAGTCTTGGTGCTGCATTTCTTGAGCTTGTAAGACCTATGCCAGGGAAATGTGTGAATTTCTTCTCTGAAGTTATATGTCTAGTGAGCATTAGCTGCTACAGTGGGAAAGCTGTAGCTTGAGAATGCATTTACATTAATTCAGACTTTTATGATCAATTTGGAAAGGACAGTGTTTTCGTTTGAAATAAATCTCTGAACCTGAGGAAATATCTAACGTTATAGCCTGGGAGCCCATGCTTTTTTCGCTAAAATTCATTGATAAAAAAATGGAATCCATGTAGATCAGAGGCTTTCTACTTAGCTACAGGGGCTTATAACATTCTGTAACAGTTAATATTAATATATAAAAAGTGTGACATGAATAAATTAGACAGCATAATAAAAGCTTTTATTTCTTAGGTAACATCAAAAGACTAAAAGGTCTTAAATTTTTAAAAGGGCAGTTTTCCTTCCATTTTATAGGCAAGTGGTGGGCACTGGGAGCAAGGAATCATGTACTTATTTCAGGAAATTATACAAGCTGAGGCAGAACAATTAATGCTTTTGTAGACAGAAATACTGAAAAATGCTTATTCTGAATTCATTCAGGTTTTAACCTGCTCCAGATAAGGTGTTGGACTCCAGCCCACTTTAAATTTTTCAAACTTGTTTGGAAATCAGTTCTCAATAGTTGAATACATCACTGCTTGTTTATGCACAGAGAGACAGTTGCTTTAATTTCTGGGTATTCTCTGGCTGTAAGAAATTGAACCAAGGCTGAGCAAGAGAAAAAGCAGCATTTTTCCCTTCATGAATATTTTCACATTTTCAATGGTGTAATCTTGTTCCCTAAGTCTCCATAGAGTGTTGAATAAGAGCAGTCTTATCTTTTATTGCCTCAGAGAAATGGTTCTTGTATGGGTTTTAGTAGAGTATAGACTAATGAGTTGGTGGTTTATTATGGTACCAAAAAGGAAATCTCATCTGTGTATATTTTAGATGTAGATACAACTTTTTCCCTTTGCTATTTTGAACTCCTTTCTATGTTTTTCTAGTATAGAAATTGAGATAAATGCCAGCTGTGGCTAAGACCTAAGACAATCTTTTCTCTGTGATGTGGGCCATAGAAGCACCCATAAGAACCATCTTAAAGGAATCAGAGCAAGTCACTGGGAGCTAGTGACGATAGTCAAGTTCCTGCATTTGTAACTGATGATAAATTCTGAACTGGCGTCTTTAAAGCCACTATAAACTCCCAGAGCTGAAGTCTGTGCTCCCCATGTGCTCATAAGGAGCTGAAGGAGAATGATAGGAATGTGACAGAAGGCAGCACAGAGTTTGTTCATGTAGATTCATCCCTAAGTAAAATTCCAGTAAAACCAAATCACAAATAATGTTCCACAAATGGAATAGCAGAGCACAAATCTCGTGCTCTGCTATTCCAAATTTCAAGGCTTTTCACACCAACTAATCATATTTTGTTTTTGAGTCTTTGCTTTGTTTCCAGATCACAGTGAGATAATGTTTCATAAGTAGAAGACTCTGTTCTGAATATTTTTCTAGGGCCTTCAAATACCCATTATTTAAGAATTCTTCTTAGGTTTTGAGAACTTAGTATTATCATTTTGAGAAAATAATGTAACAAAATAACTTTAAGAACAAGATGATTGGTTTAAAGCCAAATCATATCAAATCATATTTTGAGATTTGTTACCACAGAATGTACGAAAAAGTAGAACATAGGAAAATCTTGTGAAAAATAATTTTAAATGTCTTTGAAAAGAAGTTTAAATGTATCACTTTTTTTTCCCTCTGATTTGATTATTTATATGCTAGAAACTAGTTACTTACCTTGGGACAAAATATTTATCTGCACATGACCATGCTGTCCAGATTTTCTATGCAGGCAATGACGAGAAATGACCCTTGTTCAATGTGATTATTTTCAGCATGAATTAGACTTTTCTTTAAAAAAAGGATCAGATAAATTGACCCTAAAAAGATGCTTGCTCTCCATAGCCTACAACAGACTCCTTGAGAGACTGGCTGAGGTGTGGTTTCTTACAGTGTATATATCTAATATTAGAAGAATTTAAGTTTCTCCTCCTCAGAGTTCTAAACATTTAATTGGATATGTAATTTTGTTAAATATTGAAATACATAAATCCCACTCACTTTAGAAACAAAAACCAGAGCAATGGGGTAATGTGGAAATACTTAGGACAGGGTCAGTCAGGTATTTGGATATCGATGAAGAAATCCTGGCCTTATTAAAATTCTTGGGATTTTCCAGATGTCAAAGAGGCTACAGCATTATTCTTGTTTTATGTGATCCAAATGCAAGCACAGAACAGAGACCTTGTTAATGCTGGATCTCAGAATAAGGAAAACGCCAGAAAAGGAATGCTGTATATATAGGTGTTTTCTTGGTAGACCATATCATTATGCTTTTTTTTGCTATAGAAAGCATTTCCTGTTTAAAAGTAATTAAATTTTTGAAATTATCTAGAATGCATTTTAGGTTAATATCCAAATGTTCTTGCCCTGCAAAAGCTGAAGAGCGTATTAAAGTTTAGGAATTCTGATTATTCTGTTGTCATGAATGGAACTTGCCAGTGGGAGTAAGTGTAATTGCAATTCTGTAGGTTGGAATAGAATATATTGCTGTATCATTATATATATATGTATATAAAAAACATGTTTGGATCAGTGCTCTTGCTAGATGTCATGTTGGATGTCACAAAACTAAGCACAAGTTACTGGTCTGACTCTGAACATTAAGCTAAGTTTACTTACCTTGATTTTGCTTTTCCTCTGCTGTCATCATCAATTCTCAGCATGTAGTACAGTGCAGCCAGGTGTTCAAATTCACAGAAGGCCAGGAAATACTCCCTTATGGAATGTAGAAAGTAAAACCTAGGCAATGTAATTTATATTCAAAAGTAAATACATTGTGTGACAGATAAAAAACTGCTGAACTAAACAGTGTTTCTCATTTTATTTCAGAAGAACTTCTGCTGCAGGGTAAAGTACAAGGACATGAGCTACTGACCTCCTCCTAGCATCAGGACCAGAGAAGCGACCTTACGCTTTGCCATCAAATAAATGCTATTGAAGAGCACCTCTCCACAAAGCTGGTCAATTCACAACATCAGCAGACATCGTTTGTAAAACACATTTTGTGTACTTCCGCTGAGATATTTTTTCTATCTACCGCATGGTTCTATACTACTTACTGGGCACTGATGGTAGCCTCCAAAAAGTGCAGCTTCAAATGGTCAACTTCACCCTTTAGCAAGAAGAAAATCTGGATACTGGATAGCAACAACGCCTTTAGAGAAAATGGTATACGACAGAAAGCGATTAGTTTCCTGCCATTGTTTCTTCCTGTTAACAGCCAAATTCTGCTGCATTCTCACCATGATGCAAAGAACTCATGGCCAGGAATATGCCCACTCCATCCGACTGGATGGGGACATCATTTTGGGAGGACTGTTCCCTGTCCATGCAAAAGGGGATAGAGGGGTGCCTTGTGGGGAGCTCAAGAAGGAAAAAGGGATCCACAGACTAGAGGCAATGCTGTATGCAATTGATCAGATTAATAAAGACCCTGATCTTCTAACCAACATCACTTTAGGTGTCCGGATTCTCGATACGTGTTCCAGGGACACTTATGCTTTGGAGCAATCTTTAACATTTGTGCAAGCATTGATAGAAAAAGATGGTTCAGATGTGAAGTGTGCTAATGGTGACCCACCTATTTTCACTAAGCCAGACAAGATATCAGGTGTGATAGGTGCTGCAGCAAGTTCTGTGTCCATTATGGTGGCTAATATTTTAAGGCTTTTTAAGGTAAGGAACATTTTTTACTCTTCATTTAAATTTTAAGGAGAATGAAATCACATGATTGTGTATTAATGCTTTCAAGGAAGGAAGGACTGAAATTTGAAATGACAAATTTGCCCTTTTGAAGGAAAAGAAGGAAAAACAGTGACTGCACACCCTAGTTTAATGCGCCAGATGCCTCTTTCAAAGTTCTGAGCAACCAGACCAAAATGTGCACATTTTAATTCTTTAGGCTTTATTCTTTTTTGTTTATTACTCAGATTTGCTCCATAATGAGTGTTTAGGCTCATCAAGAGTAGGTTGAAATTTATTTCACTCATTTCCAGGGGAATGCAATAGAAGGTTTAAATAAAAATCCATTTGTAGGAGGAACAGATAATTTCCCTAAGTAGGAAGAAAGGTTGGAAATAATCTAGTGTTATAGATGTGCATGTCTAGCCAAATGAAGTGTACTGAAATATCTTTGATTTTCTTGACATTTTAACCTCTTCCAGCGTTTTGACAAGGTGATATTTTTTTTTCTAGACTTTGTTATTACTTTGTGAGAGATTACTTTTGGACAGTAGTTCCACTGGCATATTGTTCATTTCCTTCTGTGTACTTTAAAGTTCTGCTCTTATAAATGCTGGAAAAGTAAGTCTGCTACTCTTAAACTCACCAGGCTAGGTGGAAAGATGAACACACTCTAATCAATCAACTTACCTGGCACAGATCAGGCAGCTAACATTTAATTTTCAATCCTGTGCAATAGTAAATAGATCATGGTAAGATGAGCACACTTTTTCAATGCACAGAATGGTCGTAACATTTCATTTGAATTTATTACTGTCCTGTTGTCTACTGTTATAGAATGGCCCCTTCCAGTCAAAAATCTTTCCTTATGTCCCTGTAACCTGATAATCACTGAAAGTCAGTAAAAGACCATTTCTTTGTCTTTAGTGAAGCGGGTTCTGATATTCTTAAATATTGCCATTATGTATTTTGAAAATGGTTGCACTTGCCAAGCTGTTGTGCCTGAGAGATTGCACATAAGCAAGAAAAGATGGTCCTTTTGGAAGATTTCTCAATCTGGAAAAGAGTATTTTGGTCATTCATACTGTCTGTCCTTCCTTCTGGTTCTCTCACGGAGAATCTAATCATGGCTTATAATTCAGTGGAGAAATGAAGCGTCTGCTAGGCTGTGGTGAGATATTTGCTAAAACTGCGTAACTGACCCTTGGCCACATTTACTGCACACGTTTGCTGCACATGTTTGAGAGTCATGGGCTGGGACTGGCCATGTGCTTTGCTTGCGAAAGTCAAGTAAGCAAAACTAAGCTGAGATTTGGGAATATTGAATATGGGAGCATTGTTGGAGCCACAGCTGGGGGAGAAAGGGAGGGCTGTCCTTCCTGGGAGTAACCATGCATGCTGCAGGACACATCTATTTTTAATTTAACATCCTTTTTCAAAGCTGTGTTACTCTATTAAATAATGCATAACTCTAAGTAGTGATAGATGGAATGGTCACTTTAATGCCCATCATAGTGCAGAATCACATAGAATACCACTTCCAGCTTTGAGTTGAATACAGTGTAGTAGACTGATTTAAGAAACTAAGCCCCATAAGGCATGCATTAACTGTGAATTAAGAGCTGCAAGAAGGAAAGAGGCCTATGAATTGTCTAAGATACCAGCAATTTGTCTTCTGAAACCATGACAGCTACCTCCTGATTTCCATTATGCAATAAGATTGCAAATAACATTCTACTGCAGTCTTAATCAATAGAGGGCCATGTGATATCCCCTCTGGGGAAAGATCTTATTTACCCATTTAATTGATGTAACACAGCTGCTGGCAAAATGAGGAGACATCTCTTTTAGTTTTAATTATAGATCCTGCACAAATATTCTTAATAATGTAAAAAAATGACAAATGATGCCCTTTAATGTCTCATATTGGACCAGCATCTGAAGTCTGTTCTTACACCTTCTCTCAGGAGTAGCTTTGTTACCCCGGGGGGATTCTTTGCATGAGGGAAGGCTTCTGGATGGCCCCATTTCAGCAGCGCTATAGAAACCATGCACAATGGCTATAAGGAAGCAGAATAGGAAATAATGGATCATCTATCAGAAACATAGAAGTATAATGTGGTTGGATCTCACCGAAGAAGGCATGGACTGAGAGCCCCACAGGGCTGTGTGGTGGAGGATCAGGACCATGGTACGTGCTCACAGAAATTCCTAAGATGGAATAAGTGTTTACTGAGCCTGAGTATATATCCAGACTGGGCACTCAGCTGGTATAAACACCTCTAATTTAATTAGTGCTGATGATAACCATCATGCAAACACCTATTCCCATTATTATCAGGATGAATGAAATTCATCCATATGGCTAACAATTCCATTCATCAAACTGACCCTGTAATTTGAAATTCAGTATCGCTTTAGTATCTACTCAGAAGTTCCTAAATGTCAGGACTACATATTTCTTGACAACATTGTTACCTAGTGAAATTTTAATCTGTGATGAAATTGTGAGAAATATATCACTCAATGTGATTACATATAAAAAAAACAGCCTGAGAAATATTATGCTCAGCAGCTGGTATTTTTATGTTGCTATTTTTCTTTTCCTTTTCCATTTTCTTTCTTTCTGTTATTGATTCTACAATGTAAAACACACTGATCAATAGCCCTATCTGATGATCTACTGGATAGCATGAACTGATTGATATTCTTGGTATCCTTATATCTAAGCCTATTTTCATGAGAAGGGGGGAAGAGAGAGCACCACAGAAAATGTTTTTGATCTATAGCCTTTCTCTAAGACAAACAGTTTGCCTTGAATTCTCTGACCTTTTTTTTTTATGCATGTCTAAGCACCACTTAACAGATAACTTTCTGCCTTTAGCTGCAAGACATTAAGGATCAAATCTGCATAGCCTAAATTTCACCTGTTGATGGTTTCAGACCTTTCAGAGGCACTTTGCAAACAGGAATGAATTGTTCAAGGAATTAGCTTGTGGACTGGTTATTCTTTGGCGTAATAATAAAAAAGTTGTTTATATTACTCTGATATTTGATGAAAAGAACAGTGTGTGAAGCGTGTTTATTAAGCTTTCAGAACTTGGAGGCAAATTTGCTGCAAATATAGTGGAATAAAGAAAGGACCTTCAGAGGCAAAAACAAAACAAAACAAAACAAAAAAAATTACAGTGCAAGGTATTAACACAATAAATACTTGGTTAAGCAGTTCTGCTTGGATCTCAGGACAGATTGTTCTCAGCTGAAGCTACTGGTGTATCATTTTGTGAAGTTGTTTTTAGCAGAGCACTTCAAGAGTGGGCTGCTCCACAAAGGAATCTTAAGCCAGGACCAGAGAGTGACAGCGAGGCAGGGCACTGGTCTTATGAGTGGGAACATAGTCTCATAGCACCCAAATGAGAAGAGCAAAGCAGGTTTGGGCACAGTAGACAGACTCAGTTGGCCAGTGATTGCCAGCTAAGACTCTGGTAAAGTGCAGGTCTGAGGCCAGCTAGGAAGGCAAGACAGCCAAGCAAGGTCAGACTTTGTGAAGTACAAGACCAGCAATACAGCTTTGCCAGAGCTAAAATGCAGTGGTCTCAGTGAAGGGGAAAGGGCGGTCTGATGTTGTTTTAGTATTTCCCATAAGAAGTTACTGTAGAAATAGGGTAGACAAGTTTGGACCCACTTATTTCCATTCCTCTGGTGAATGAGGAACTATTCTTTCCTCTTAATGAAGGGTTAGGTCACTGCTTTTTCCAGCCTGGAAAGTCGGCTGCCAAGCTTGCTCCTGTTTGCCTTGTAGACTGAGTCAGAGACCAGATGTCCCTGTTGGCCAACAGTCAGTAGTCAAGAGGGAATGACTCTTTTGACTGGATTATTCAGGAGAAATTTCTTGCATTCACCCCTTTCTCTGGCTTTGTCTTTCTGAAATTTTGGCTCCCAGTATGGCACAAAGGTAGGGTCCAATGATGCCCTTTAGTGTCTTTGTGTGAAACCTGTAAGTGCTTGGACTATTCTCAGTCCCTTCAAACTCAGTTTAGGGAAAACAAGCGACGCTGTAACTCTTAATATATTGTGTTCCTTCTATTCAAGAAAGGTACATATTAAAATGTCTGACTATCCCTATTTAATGGTTAATGTCTGCTGGAACAGTGAAACATTTGTTTATGCTTGTTTCCTCCCATCTAAAAACCTCACGCTATTCCTGAACTCCTTGGTACACTCCATCTGTCACCTTCACACATCTTCTAGCCAGTGTCACACTGGGAGCAGCCTAGGGATGATGACTTGCATGCGAATCAAGATGGGTGGACAATATGCTCGGTGAGCTGTGATGTTAAGCTTTTATATAGATACATATATATATACACACACACAAACATATACTATATATATACATATATAAAAATATATATAGTATATATAACATATATACAACAGATTATGTATTCAATAATCAAATATACAAATATATAAATATACATGTATATAAAGCCAAAAAATTCCTTCACAATTTTGTCCTCCCCTCTCTTCCTTTCCTTTCCCTAGACTAATATGTACTTTGTGTACATCTGTGTTATACATTTCATATGCATTTACCTTTTCAGAAGCACATAGCATGAACGACAGTAGTTTCTTTTTTTGACTCTATGTGCAACCACCTCAAATGCAAAGAACAGTTTCTTTAAGCAAACATAGAAGTGAATATATCGGTTCCCCAAGCATTTTGTCTATTATTTGCTTTGATTCTTCATTTGCTTTGTTTTTTAATGGATACCTTCAGCTGGCAGAGAGCAGCGCAGTAGCTGGATGATGCTTTTTTTGGGTTCAGTGGCAAGTCTTTTCACCTTTAGCTGGCACAAGGCTCTGTTACTGGGATGCATTCCAGATCTTCAAAGAACATCAGAGGGGCTCCCAGAAACAAAAGAGGGGAGCATAGGGATTATGGCTGTACTGAGCCTATCCTGATTGAGCCTCATAAATGCAGGGCTTTCTACTCAGTTTTGTCACTACTGTTTTTTCTCATGATTGAAGGGTATACTTTCTGAATAATACGATTACATTGTACTACTTACCTTATGAGAGCACATACATACGCTTTCAGGTGGCAGCCTGAACTCTATACTGATCCTGATCCGTATGTGTGGAAATTTTTGCATTTTGTGAGCCTTACTGACTTGAGAGGCTCCAGAGTGCTGCTGGAGTCAGCCTTTCCCATATCTGACTGCAGGGCCTTTCCATAACAGGGAGAATTTTACCTTTAACTTTGAAAGAAATAAAGAACAGGCTCAAGAGTTTTACCTAGCATATTGGCATACATTAATACAAAGTGTGCTGCAATGACTAAGGTATATCAATTGTCTTTTCACAGTGTCACACTACGTTTGTCAATAATATCTCCTGCAGCACAGCATTTGAAATTTGAAATAGGATATGATTTTTTTTTTCCTGTGGTTAAAACATATGTGGAAAATCTTGTGTGAAGTGTGAAAAATAATTGTTGTTAGTAGGGGAACGAAGATTGAAACATTTTGAAATCAGCTCTTAAGATGAACAGATTTGTTTTACTTTTGTTCTAGATAATATTTTTACTTTTTGAATCCATTTTAATTATAAAAGGAAGCCATTCCAATGTATCCCATTTAATTTTCTTTTTTTTTTGTATCTTATTGCAAGCACAAATCTGTTTAGTGCCTGAGCATCTTTTCTTGTTATTGACTGGAAAATGCCATTATAATTATAATAATTGATTTTTTTCTGTATCTCTCTCTCTCTTTTTTTTTTTTTAATAATTCAACTCTGTTAGGTAGAAGCTTTATCTATATCTGTTCATATATCCAGCCTACTTGGTTATGTAAAAAACATTTAATTTAGTCATGATTATTCTTTCAATGCCAAGTTAAAAGTGTCAGAGTCAAGATAGAAAAATGCCAGGTCAACGTCAAGGATAAAATGATGTGTCAACAGGCACTTTACCAGTATCAATAATGAAATAGCTGCAAATTTTTTTAGCTGAAGCCAGAGGAAATAATAGGTTTCCAGATTCTGTGAAAACTGCTAGGACTGATTAGCATCAAATTTTATTTGTGCTAAGCTGCTTGAGGCAAGGGAGTACAAAAGCAACTTGATGCATTCATTTAGTATTTTACAGTATATTAGCTCCTTAAATATTCCTCCAAAGATCTAATATTTCTTAGACTTCTCTCATTCGTGGATGCAGTTATAACTAGTAGTTAGAGCAAAAAGGCAATCTGATTTTCTCTGTTATTTTCCCATGTTTGTCATTGGTTTGCAGTGAGGCTTTAAAAGGATCTTTTGACCTTTCTGTGCTTCTCTTTTGTCATTTTGATTTGATTATACTTAACTATTTCACAGAAATAATTGGAAGCTTGATTAATGTTTGTTAAATGGTTTGGGATGTCTCCTCTGTTTTTGTAGGCAAGCCAATTTGTCTAAAATGTTGAGTTTTTTTAATCTCATTCCAGAGCCACAGTATGTAAGCACCTTACAATGAGACCAATAGTCTAATTTTCCTTTTACTTCCTTCAGGGCATCTGGGTGTGTATAAATATATGTACATATATACATACATACATATATAAAAAAAAATATGTACACATATACATGCACATACACATAAACACGCATATATGTATGTACTTTTATTATCTCCTTGCATGAAAATAATGGATTTCCTCTTTTATTTCACCCTTTTATGGCTGATATTTGGCCAGATTCGTACCCATTGTATTAGGGTTCCCTGTGTATGTCAAAAGTCCACTGAGTTATTTGCTAAATAGTACCTATATTAATATAGATATCAATTGTAATTCCACAAATAGCAAGGCCAAAAGATAAAGAGAGGAGTCCAGTTGTTTGGTAGGGGCTGACTTCTTCAGAGAGACACAAATTCTGTGTGAAATTTTTTAAAGATCTTTCATTAACAGGGGAGTCTCTTTGCCTTTTTCCTGGTAAAATGTGCCTAGCACAGTATTGGCACTGAAGCAAGCTGACCTGAACAATCTACTCCCATACTAAAAACTCTTCTAATTTCTCCCCAGGTGAAACTGTATGGAAAACCATGGGAATGAATGATTCCCAACTCATGTTAACTTCTGAAGTGCAATGGAAACTAGGAGTCTCCTGGTATAGGTCATACCTGAGCTATTTAAGTAATGCAGGCACCTGAATTCAGGAATGTGGTGTGGGATTATCTTAATTTCTGAGGGAAGCTGCTGCTGACTTCTTAGGGCAGAGCTCCACTGGTCCTGTGTTAATATGGAAGAGGAGTCAAGACACTTCAGGAGTCACTGACACTGTTTCAGTGTTTTAGTACAATCCCATTAGTTTTATTACTGAAAATGAGAACTAAGTTAAGATTAAAACAGATATTTTTTTCAGTAGAGTGACAGCTCTGCAGTATTATTAGACTTGCATTCTGACTTTCATCAGAAACCAGGCACCACTGCGTGTTACTGCCAACTGGTAGGTTTTGTGGTTTGCGTAGTTCTATCCCCATCATTTTCCCTAAAGCACATTGTGCTTTTAGGATTAAACTAGTTTACAATGCTTAAGTGTACATATCCTTTTGTTTGCTAGAATTTAGCAGAGAAAAACAGTCATCCAAATAAAAGTCTGACTGAAGGACACTAATTCCACTTGAATGAATTAAACAGCCAAGGGCAAAATGCTCCTCTGGGCTGGGATCTACATATGCTCCCAGATCAGAAAAGCAAGATATTATGTCCCCTATTCTTCTGACAGAACAATTAAGCATTTAAGTTAGGCCTTAAATTAGGAGGCTCTTTGCCCTTGGCTGCCTGTGTCCTCAATAGAGAGAGTAAAATGCTTTCAGAGATGGACTGAATCAGGTCTATGAGAGTGAATGCATCATTCAATGTCCAAAGAGAGAATGGGTTTATCCATTGCTCTTTCTTCAGACAGAACTTCTCATTGAAATGCTTTGAGCAGATTTTGGAAACCTTCCATGAAGTTGTAGGTGGCATTATACAGATTTGAGAGATTTGGATCAGCTGCATGCATGGTGTCATTTTCTCAAACCCTTTATTTTGTTTCTTTTCCATTCTTTATTACACTTTCTCTTTCTCTCTTTTTTCATATATTATTGTTTTTTACAGAACTTGTGAACAGCCTCCTCTGTTTCTCTCTCTACGTCTCTTTTCTGTGGAAAATTTACTTTATGACCACTGTTCCCCTGCAAATTCAAGGGAATTCATTATATATTCTTCATCCAAAGTCTCACATATTTTGAATAGTCAAGGCTCTGTCTGGGTCTCAGCTTCTTGAGGTTCTGCAGATCAAGGGAACTGGAGTTTGGATGTGGCACTTATCTGCAGGGTACTCCCTCCAGAGGTAACAGGGACCAGGGACATGCTTCTTGAGAAGTGGAATGGAATGGAATGTTGAGAAATGGAAGACTCAGTGGACAAGAGGTTTTCGTTCTAACCTCATTTTGGATCTTCTTGTCTGTGATCTGAGATAAATATATGGCTTTAATGCTCCCTTAAATTAATTATTGTCAATAGGGATATTGAGATTCATGGGGGCAATGCAAGAGCTCTTTTTCTATTGTATTTCTCTTCCAGTTTGGGACTGTGGGTTAGGAGTAAAAATGTTTTGTCTTAGTAGTTCATATTGTGAGGTTTGCCCTGTTTTTCTTTTCATAAAACCTGCTTACAACATTTAGTTGTGTAGCTTCGGTATTTGTGAAGGCAGAATCAGGGTCTTTATTCCTTCTTATCTGATATACATATGTACATGGCTCTTCTAAAAAGTTGCAAGTAGTAAAAGGACAATTGTCCATTTTGGATAACATTCCATAAAAAGCTCCTAACAATTTACATTGGATTTTGCCTCTGACTTTGCAAACTTTGAGCTTGGATAAAATTTTGTCAACCAACTTCACTGCTTTACAGTGTGACCATATATTATCACCCTCATAGTGCTTGTTACTCTTATTCAGATAATTCTTCTTTGCTTATTGTTTGTAAAGTCCTTTGAAAAGTAACGTCTTAGGGAAAAGTTATCTTAGGCTGCCCATTAGTTAAACTTACCAAAGAGGCTGTGTGTCCCACAGCAGTTTTCCAGGCCTTGCAGTTCTAAAAGGAGGAATTCCAAGAGAACTCTCAAAGAAAAGATTGGTGAGCTAAATAAAAGATTTTTTTCCTTCTTTTTTTTTCCTGTTTTTTTTTTTTTTTTTTTCCATCTACAGTGCTCTCACCCAGAAGAACCAGCTTTCTTGAAGGATGTTCCTTAGATAAGGACTCATCAATCTAGAAAGATGTATTATGAACAACAGATGAAATCACAGTAAATCTCTAGACTTGCCTATTCAGATGATGTGTTAATTAAATGATGTGAAACATAGACTAAAGATATTGAGAGGCACTGATATGGGAGACAGGATACATAGACTAATAGTAGGAAGAAGAAGATATGTAATGGCTGTGTGTGTGCTTTTGCACATGTTATTGTATGACTATAAATTCATCAGCTGTGGCTGTGTAGACCAAGAAAGTTTTCAGGAGAGAGAAGAGAATGTATCTAGTAATCTGAAACTAAGAACTCATTTATCATTAGGAACAACATAAAAAAGGCTGTGGATTCAGACTATGCTCATCATTTTGCTGTCTGGGACACAAAAACATGTACTGCAAAAAGAGACAAATGGGCTGTCAGGGCTGGTGTCTTGAACGGAATGGGAAGTGCCAAGGCCTGGGAATATCGTGACTACAGAGGGCTTGCTGCAGGGGCAAGGCTTGTTCTCGGATTGGGATAATCGGCTTGCGTCAAAGTTCAGGAGAAGAGCAGAGTTCAGGAGAAGAGTAAGTGACTACACTCCGTTGTGGCCAGCTGGGCAGAACCTGTTTGTTGAATTCTGATACTCAAAAGGGAAATGAACTCTGATTTTTGTGCCACTTAGACTGTCTTAAATGAAGTATAAACCCTGGGAAAGCAATGAATTCCAGGGAAGCTTGTGAATTGCAAAACTGTAGAATTGCATTTATCAATAGAGAAATAATGAATATTAGCTCAGATATTGTCTGTCCATGCAATATTACATCCCTATTGCCAGTAGGCTTCCTATCCAAAAAGAAGTTTGAAAGATGGATAGCAAAAGAAACTGTGGATCCTTAATTATTACTTCATGATGCTAACAGCTCAAATTCCATTTAAAAAGAGGAATTAGTAGAGTGCAGATCTATATGACTAGGATGTTGTTATGGGAGGGAAAGCTTAGGTCAACCATTATAAAAATATTTCCAGGAAGTACCCTGTTATATATTGTCTAAAGATTACTCTAATTATGTAGGATGGCATAAATGCTAAATTTCCAATTTCTTAGCTTTCTGAAAATCAATTTGGACAAAACCACAAAATTATACATTGCAGTATCAGCAGGAAAACCATGTAGGTAAAGCAGCCAGTATTCTTCACTCCTAACTTTGATGGTTCTGTTTGCAGTCCTTTACATAACAAAGCACCGGATTTAAAAGTTACCAGCTTCTATATTTACTTGCCAAACTGTGAAGACAATATGCATTGTCCTGAGGATTAAAGGGTTGATTTTCTTTGTGCTTGGTTCAGGCAGAACCGAAGTGTTTTCTAATGAAAAAAAAAACTATTAAAATGCATGAAATATGAGAGAAAAAAAAGTCTATTTGTGTCTTCTTTGTTGGATGGGATTTGATGATGCTCTTTGAAAATTTAACTGTAAACATTTATCTTATTAACTAGTGTCTCTTTCTTTCTGCACGTTACAAACAATTTCGTTTGTAAAACCTAAACGCAGTCAAAGCTGTTGTTTCAGTCTACTGGGAAGCATTTTGCCAAATATCTTCTGAAAGACAAAAAACTTATCATCTGCAACCTGTATGCTGTCTCCAGTAACACCTGAACAACATTTTGGAAACTGGATATGTAAGCTGTTTGAGATAAGATGTATTGCAGAGGGAGAAGAATAGCACTAGAGCTGGTGTCTGGGACTGGAATATAGAAGGATGGATAACTGTGCTTTATGCTGGAGTGTGGAAAACTTGCAGTTGGAACAGATGCTAAGAATGCCCTGTGACTCAAGGTATGATTTCCTGCCATTCCTGCCAAGTATCAAAGCTTAAGGTTTTTTTTTTTTCTTTTTTCTTCTCCTTTCTCCTCATTTCTATTTTTAGACTGAATAGCAGAGGACTTGTGCTTCAGGACTGAAGATAAGAAACTCATAGTTAGAGTTCTACCTACTTTATTGCCTCTTTGCATAACGATTAAATAATATTGTTTCTGCTATGCGGGAGAAAATGAATGAGACCAGGATGTCACAAGCTTGTGAGGAAAGGACGGGGACTTTGGAGGCTGGGTCAGATTATCACTCAGCTCCACAGCAGGTTGCACAGTCTGTCTGAGTGTGACAGACTGTCTTGATTTTGTGCTGGTGACCACTGAAGCCTTACCTGATTTGTCTTGCTTCACCACGGTTCGTCTCTCTGACCTTGGGCAAGGCACAGAGACCCAAATCCTCCAACTTTGTTGGTTCTTGTGGTAGATATCTGGGTGCCCAGATCACTCTGGAGCACTGACCACTGGGGTCACCTTGCCTCTGCTTCTCTTATGCAGGATGTAGGTTACAGCACTCCTAGCCTCACAGAGATTTGTGAATATAAAGGCTTCTGGCTAATCAGATATAGGAGTGAGGGGTGGGGGCACATAAGTACCTCAGATAGAGAGTTCTTAATGAGGGATTCCTTGTATCCTCTTATACAGTCCACTCCCCTGGGTTTTGCTATGAAAGGGGATTATCTAACTCATTGTATGATTTAAATGTGCAAGTATTCAGTCACAAGCAAGATATGAAACCTGCTTGACCTGCAATTTGAAGCTCTACATCACCCTTAGGAAACTTTGACAGTCAAAAGAGAGAGAACCCAAAATTCAGGAAAAATGCTTGCATTCGTACCCAGGAAGGATGAAATTGTTAAATCGTACGTCTATAATCTATATTAGAGTGATTGGGAAAACATATCTGCCATTATTAGAGGAAAGTATGATGTTAAGTAGTATATAATCAAAGAAAATTAAGTCAAGTGTATGAAACCATATGATCTAAATAAGTGGATATTTTTTTCTTAAATATTTGAGAAAAATGCCAGCCATATCAGATTTGAAAAGAGTTACTAGCTGCCAGTTATTCCAGTTTATATCTAGCCACAGAGAGGCTTTACTTTATTTCATTTTAAAGATGAATTTATTAACATTTTGTTTGTTTATGGATGCCTTGAGTAAGAACCCCTATGAATGATGCAGAGTCTGGCACCTGGAAGGCAAATGACCACCTAGGCTACCATGGAGTGGGTCAACAAATGAGAGTGTCTTTCATACCTTTTAGAAAAGGATTTTTATATATTAAGTTTTCTCCATTATTTCAGTTGTTTTTAACATGCCAAAAGCATGAATGGAATATGGTAAGCAGGGGTATGCAAGTAATTAGCAGTTTGATAGCTGAATGGAAAAATAAACATTGATTTTAATCTAAACCAAACTGATTATGTTGAATTGGGATTGATAGTGTGTGGGTTTTCTTTTTTTTCTGTTTGATTGCTTTATATTTTGGTAAGCGAAGCTCTCCAGAATGTTTTGTTCTGTATTAAATGATATCTATTGCTTATGGAACAAAATATTTGATTTCTATTTGGAATATTGTATAATTAAAAAAAAAAAAAAGAAAAAGTGTAGGTTTGAAATACCAGTCTTGGATGCCATTCATTAAATGGCGGTGCTCCTGCTCATTTTACTGTTTGGAGAATTTGCCCATAAAACACAAGGCTCATGGTCAAATCCTTCCTTTTGTATTCAGAGCAAGGAGTGAAATACTTTTTAGGACATGGAACAGCTCAATTCCAGGCCTCACCAAAACAGATATAAATATTTTATACCGTTCACAAAGAATGAGAACACCTCACCTCAGTGCTGCTTGGAGGCTGGGGCACTCTATATAATTTAGCTTCCCCGCATTCCCAGTCTCATGGCTTTTTCTTGCCCCTAAAGGCATTATCGTGCAAGACTTCTGTGTGCAGAAGTTTCCCTGGAGAGGTCTCGTCTCTCAACTCTTGTCAAAACAGGCCTGTAAATGTGCATCTGCTTCTTTGAAAACTACTTCCCGCTTTCCTCCTTCTGAACAGCTGTACACAAGTTAACGTCGCTCTTGCCAGATGCTGCCTATTCACTGCTGATATGCTTTCACAATGGGAACATTTCATTTCATCTATGCTAGAATTCATTAAATATTCATTGGAGCAATGATTTGAACTTACCTATCACTGCTCCTTGTTGAATGCTGGCCTACAGAGTGAATTACTCTCAGATGAGTCCAATGGAAGTTTAATTGTTTATGAAAACATGAACAGCTTCAGCAGGAGAGAGTTTCATGTCCCAAAACTCTATAACTCAATGGTTAGTTGTTCCCAGCTGAGTACTCTAACCACTAGGCTATTAAATATAATACAGGCAGCTACTATGGACTCATTACTCCTATTGGAACATGCTGGTACATTGTGAGGATAAATTGACAAAAATATGACAGATGGTGGTGATGACAGCGACCAAAACCAGTAAAAAGCCTTTAAGGAAACTGAGGTGAATGCCGGAGGGAGAACTAACAGTAAAGCACATTTGAATATGACAACAGTCAGTTAGATGTTAAATGTGGATTCCAGAGCTTTTAGGATCAAGTTTGAAAGGCTTGGCCAAAGCACAAACACACAATTCATTTTCCTAATCTTCAGCTGCATAATTTAAGACAGTCCTTGAAGAGGTGTGAACAGACTCATGGGAGTATCTGTGCTCATCAGCATAGAAGAAGACCTAGTGATGTCCTAAGACTAGAAATTTCTAACTGACCATTGCTATAATATAATGAATGTTTTGCTTGCAGAGCATCTGTAGAGCTGAGCTCTTTTCAGTCCAGAAGCCTTACTGTGAACTGTCCCATTCACACACTCTCATAAAATATAAATTCTGCATGTTGTTAACGTACAGGCCTGTATTTACTTTTGATTTATTTTCACAAATACAGCTTTATATAAGGCCCATAGGGATTTTTTTTTCCAAATGTAGAAATTTAGAGGATATTCACATGGCAGTGAAAGTTGTATTTGCCGTTCCTTCTTTCTTCAGGATATTCTAAATATTGTGGATACTGTAGTTCTTTAGACAAACTGATATCACAATAATAAATAATGTTGCATTTTACTTTGTAGTTCCTATCTGTACTATTGCTCCAGGCATTTCCCCATAAAGATCATTAGAATATTAAAACACAGACCAAATAAAACAAAAATAATGCCAAATGGACAAATAAAGCAAAATAATTAGACCGTGCAAACTTTTTTTTCCCCTAGATCTTAACCTGTCTCTTTAAACAGCTTAAATCTGTGGCATTTCTTAACTGAAGGCTCAGGATGCAAGGAGGACCAGAGAAGTCAGGGGCAGAGCATATAAACAACATTTTCAATTCAGATAGAATGAAAGGATGCAGTAGTTATGACTTTAAATAGAATACTTTTCAGATCTAGTGACTGAGAAATGTGAGTAACAGAATTAGAGGTCAGTGTACATGAATGTCACTGATTTTACTAAAAGGTCTCTTTGAAAATATTAAGGGGAAAACATTGTTAAAATACATACATATTTATTCCCACTTCTTAAGAACTGAATTCCCTTCTGCTTGCACTGAACTGCACACCAAGGAGAGCAGAAAATGAAGGAGTTTGCAGCCTGTAGCCAGGCAGTGCTCTGAACTCTCAGCTGCTGCCCTGAGCAGGGCCCAGGAGCACCTGGAAAAATGGGAAATAGGATGCCATGACTCAGGTGGCTGTACTCAGAGAAGCAGATACTTTTGGACATCTGGAGCCTTTTCCTAGGCCTCAGATCAGCTTGTGCATATGCTCCTGTTAACAAGAAGTTTTATACAGCAGTATATCAAATACAGATATTGTTTTGCTTTACAAAAATAGCTGTACATGCTCTTTGATGTGCTGGAGCAGCCTACCTTAAGCCCTCAAGTTAAAAACCACCCACCCTGCCTACTGTGTCAGATTGTCCTTCATGTCAGAAAAGCCTCTAGCAGCTTAGCACTGGATTTACAGGATGTTGTTCTTAGTGTTTTGGGCCGAGTATTCTCTTATGGGCATAGGCTCAATTTCCACTGATTATCAATGAGAATGTCAGGAGTTTGTTTAAGGGCATAAAGTGACTCATGGAAATGTAATGTCAAATAGTATGTGAAGATTTCCTCTCCCTTTGGTTGCTCTTGGAAAGTATTCCAGAAGTTTGTAAATTAAGAAACACCTAATGATGGACATGAACAGAAATTAAATAAGTATTTGCATTTCAAACCATGCAGATCAGTGTAGTATGATTATTCCAGTGAATGAGAAAATGATTATAGAAAATAAGTAAATAAACCTTGGCAGTAATACTACAACGTGCAAAATGCAGTTATAGATTTGTCTTAGTAAGGATAATGTAAATTTAAGTAAAGACTTATCAAGTAGGTAAAAGCAGAAAATCAAAGTTTAAATTTGTGTAAGTTCATATAAAACCAAAAGTAGCAGCAATAGTAGCTCCACACATCTTTGATCATTTTACAGGGCTACATGTGTTTTTGGGAAAGTGATTTAACTTGCAGTAAATGATGTCTGAACTGGCCATCTATCACTGCATATTTTGTCTGCAGTACTTGCAAATCTAATACCCAGAATGACAAGTGTAATTACATGCTCCTGAAACATATGCCATAATTTATGGATATTAAGCAAGTATAAACAAGAGATCAAATTCTAGTGTAAGCAGTCATCCGAGAAATCATCTTGACATTTATTTCATTAAAACCTTTCTTTCACTGTGACAGTAAGAACATACCTGAGTATCACTATCAGTGCATTTGTAGATACTTGCCAATTATTGCATGTTTGCAAATTAAAGAATCAGGTATATATGCACAGTTAGCAACCTTCAGTTGTAGTGTGTGCATGTACTTATGTAGGAGTTTATTGTGCTCACTCATTAGCCACAAAAGATTAATATATAGCTTTTCCCCTCTGATTTTTATAGTGCATGTATCTTATCCTTCAATGTAATTTAAATTAAATTTCAATGTAATTTAAATTAGAGAACTGTGTAAAATGGCTCATGCTATAGAAACTCGACAGTTTGTTGTCTTGAGGCACTGCTGGGAATTGGATCAGATAAAAAGGAGGAATGAGGCTTGGTGAACTAGATATTCATTCAGCCTGCAGTTTTTCTGTGTCTCTCCTCCTGCTATGAATAGCAGCAAATGCGGGCACAAGAGCAGGCTATGCACTCAGGCACCTGCCGGGAGCTGCCAAATCCTGTGTGTTCCTGGAGTACCAAGCAGGCAACAGGGTTGCTAATACGTGTAGATTATAAAATTGATTTCTATTTCCCGTTGTCAGCATTTCCCCTTAAATTCTTTGCCTGCTTTATCCCTCCTGCTAAGCAGTGCTTTACTACAAGAACACTCCCAGGGAAATCTGAGGACTAGAAGGATCCAATATTTTGAAAAGGGGAGAAAAAAAAAGCAATACTGGCAACTAATCTCTGCCAGGGGCAAAATAATGCAGCAGTATACATAAAACAGTATTAATGAAGAATGAAAGGATCATGAATGCCAGGCCACCTGCAGGGAGGGAAAACAGTGCTTGATAAATAAATCTGATTTTTCTTTTTAGCAAGATTTTGAGTTATAATGGTAACTTTGTAAAACTTAGTGCCACAAGTTATTCTGTGAGGTACTGATCCAGTTCAAGCCTTAGATTGTTTAATGGGACTATCAAATTATTTTTAGAAATTCAGTTCTTGAGCTCTGGAATCAATAATATCTTAGGATGCTGCCGGATAGGGTGGAGCTTTTGCTTGGGACGTCTGGGAGATGGAAGCTTCATGGGGAAAAGTCCCTGAAGTACTGCTGCAATTGTCGTTATGCCAGTGGCTGATTCAGTGAAGGAAATAATTGTTGCCCAAACTAAGGAGCTCCTCTACAACCCCTCTGGACTCCTTTCCCCACTATGAATGGGAAACAAGGGGTTTGTTGCAGCCAACTTTCCTTGAATTGAGATAACAATCTGGCTTGTTTCTAAGATTTCCTTGAAATATATGTAAGGCATAAACAAAGCTTGCGGGTGGGAGCAGAAATCTGTGTGTTTGTTATGAGCTCTCCGACATCCTCTGAGAGAACATAGTGACACAGAAGGAGACTGGGAAAACTGTCTGTTAGGCATAATGAAATAGGAACATATATGGTGAGCTAACGTATAGACAAGTTATAGAAAGTTTTCCTGCTCTGTTTAGCTAGGTGACTGGGAGCATAGGGTCAGAGAGTCCAACAAAGGGCTTCACTTCTATTTGAGACAAAATGATGAAATGAACTTCAAAAGTCATTAGAAATAGTGAGCAATCTATAGTTACTTCTATGTGTAGTTCTTTCGTATAAAAGGAGTACATTTCTGGTCTTTTTTGTTATATGTGATCTTGTAATCTATTAATCAGACATGTAGGTAACCTACTGATGTAACTAATCCAAGCATTTATTTTTAGGATGATGGTAACTGTCTATTAAAACTGTTCACTGTTATCACACAACATCTATGTGGTTTATTCTTCCCAAAACAAATAAGTTTAGTTAACTTATCGGTGTTATTGTCTTCTCAAAAACAAATGGTTACACTGTAATGAAAGTACCCATGCCTTAAAGGAGAAGTTATACACCAAAGGTTTGGAATAAAACATATATTTTATATAAAATCTTAAAATTTATATTGCCATACTTAAAAAAGAAAAACTTTTACATGTTTATTTTTTAAAACGTCGTTTTTTTTTCATTCTATACCCACAGAATAATGACGTAATTTTCCATCCACTGTTTTATGTTTTCAGTTTTATTTCTTTCCTTGGTTTGATAATAAGCTCCAGAAATAACCTGCTCCTGCATGAGGAGCATCTGCCTCATTGGCAGGCTCCTCAGGCCCTTGTGTGAGCATTTTGCATTTGCCTTAGGCGATGGCCTTGTGGTTATGTTACAGAGATAATGTCTGAGCTACCTTGTCCTCTGTTGAATGCGTGCAAAGGTACTCTTTTCTTTGTACTATGCATTTGACTGTGCTGTTTTGCAAGCTGGTACCAATTTTACTGTCTCGTTTTAATTTACTGTCTTCCCAGTTCAAGTCTACCTAGCTCGGTATCCCAAGCTATTTCAAGAAGATACATTGAGCTGAAACAAAAAGGGTTTATGGGTCAGTATTACTTTGTAGGGTGCAATATAACACCCTACTCTATAACTGGAATTAAAAAAAAAAGTCATGTAAATGGTCTTTGCCCAGAGGGTATGATTAAAATAGTCCTGCAAAGAGCTAGACCCAAAGCATCATAATTTACTTGGAGACTAGGAGACTAGCTACTGTTAGTTTGTGCTTTGAACCAAATGATCAACTAGAGGAAGAAAGTTGAGCAAGAATATTTGTTTAAATGTGTGAACAATATCTGAAAATTAGTCTTGTTTATAGCCTCTTACTGAACAGAAGACAATGATGACAAGGTAAGAGATAATGTGGGTACCACTGTGATTTCAATAGGAGGTTAATGATAGAAGACAC
>JAWLRI010000001.1:14873444-14885712 GCA_034781795.1 Crypturellus tataupa
AGAAGACAATGATGACAAGGTAAGAGATAATGTGGGTACCACTGTGATTTCAATAGGAGGTTAATGATAGAAGACACATATATTTTGAGTATGCCAAAATATATGTGGAATATATCTGGAACTGCCATGTGAGCAATACTTAGTTATGCAATATTGTGGTCTGAAGGGTCCTGAGCCAGAGGACTGCTTGAAAGATCAATTTGCTGGAAAGCATTTGTCACCTGATGTCTCTCTTGGCTGCTTGACATTCAGATAAATAAAGTCTCAACTTTGCGCTTGAAATGTCTTTTCAGGCAACATTTTTTTTCCCACAGTACACAGAAACCATGCTTGTTTTTAACCAAGTTGTATTATAAAGATGGGCATGGAATAATGAGATATAGATTCCCATGCTTAATATTTTTTCTCCATATAACTTTCTTGGGCAGATGTACTGCTTCTATTGAAAATTAGCTGCCTTGAATTTTTCTGTATTTATTGGAAGGATAAATGTTGGTCTTGAAAATGCTATCAATATTTTCTTTGATTTATTTCATCAGGAAGGTTTCTGGTATTTGTATGGCCATGGGAAGATAGGGAATTGCTTGCAAAAAATCATGGTTCCTCCACAGCTTTCTTTTACGAGGGAAGGAGTATTATTAATGTTGCTGTCTTAGTCCATTCCCTACAAGATAATAATATCAGACCTCTTCTAGTATCATGAACATTACTGGTACAAACAAAATTTTCTCTGGGAATCCCTTGTTTTAATAGAGCCTATTCATTATTGCTAAGTTTTTCTTCTAAAAGCTGCTGGATTTAATTTACTTTGCACCACTCTAAAAATTTATAGCAATACCATTCCATGCTAATTAATTTTTCATCTCTTTGAGATCTTTCTCAACAATACCTAAAGTGTGCATCATTATTACTTACTGCTTTTAATAAGTGCATGAACGCAAGTCCTAGATATATCTTTACTTGCTGACATAAAGGTGCTATTGAAAAATAGAGCGTGACATAGAGATGCTGTTGAGATCACGATCCTATATTTCAGGAAACCCATAGGTAGGCTCTGGTTCACACTAAACTTTTAAATCACCCTCTTTTTAAAATTACAGCAATCTTCCATTTTTTCTGGTTGTTCTTCCTTGTAAGATTTGGTGGACTCATAAAGACATATGATATTTAACATGGTGAGTAAACCATGGAGTTAACTTAGAAATGAGCAGCTCAGGACCTATTTTTGTTCTGGTTAGTGCTAACAGAACTAAAAAACTCCAGACCAGCTGTGTCAGGTACAGAGGTTTTTGCTTTTTTTTCTTTTCTCCTAAAAAGTAAAAAAGATAGGAATGAAATTTAAAAGAGGATACAGAAATACATGTTTTGTCAATAATTTAAAATAAATTATTTGTTTATTAAGAAAAAAACCCCAACTCTACATGCTCCTTCTTCGTATTTCTGTTTGATATTTTTTATTTGTGGACTTAAAACAAGAATTCACATATGTCTTTTTTCTCTCCTACTAGCATTTTCTCACCAGATCCTTGGTATGGTTGCTCACATTTACTTGCTTTGTAAGATCAATTTCAATAGTAGCAGTACTTCATGTGTGATTTATTTTTTCAAGTTTTAAAAATAAACCAAACAAAATACTATCTGTTCAGTTTGCTTATGGAAATTTATACATGAATGGAAAAAAGGGAAATTTCAGCATACGTGACTAATAAATTAGCAGCCTTTGCTCCAGAGAGAAATGGAAAATTGCAGTATTAAATCAATTTTATGTGGTAACATACCAAAACAACAGATTGTTTGGGGTACTTGAGGTAACCACCTTTCCTTGGTAATATATGATTGTCAGTAACATTTAGTAACACATTCTTCATCAAGTTTATAGTGAAAATTTCTGACAGTGGCAGGTGAGGAATTAGTTTTAAGGATGATGTCCTTCTGGTGGCTCATACTGAGAATGATATTATTTATATTAACTGGCAAAATAGCCTGGCAGCACACAGGCAATTACCTCAATTTTATGTTTAGTGCTCTTCTCATAAATCTATGTAATGATGGCATCTCGGTTATGAGCTTACATTAACTTACTGGTTACAGTAATTGTATTGAAACAAGTAAATGTCCGTTCTGTGATGAAGGTACGACAGTTAAGGTATTCCAAATAAATAATTGCTTGAGATGTATATACAGGAAGAACAGATCAGAGCTTTATGAAACTTTAAGTGTACGATTAGGTAGAGTGTAGGTGGGGATCCTTCCTATGTATGTGTGAATTTGGTCTCTCCATAGAAATTTGGTCTTGAGAAGGCAAAGAGGACATTGTTCCTTTCCTTGTCTGCCAAGACCAGTCATCAAAACTGATGTCTGAAGTCATCCATGGAGATGAAGCAAAATGCAATACATGTCACTTTGGTCTTGCTAAAAAACTGGTATCGAGTCTGAGACTATCTCTTCAGATGGAAGGACAGAAAATTTGCTCTTTATTATGCTCCTACCTGAGGCATTTGTCACTATCAACTGTCAGAGAGGATATGTCGGGTGGTATGGCTCTTTGGTTTGAGCCAATGTGGTGGTTTTCTCATGTTCTAGTAGTGTAGCTGTAGGAAATGCAGAAGTTTCTGAGGATGATTTATGCTAGGTATGAAGTCAAAATTTACAAAAACCTGAAGTGTCAGGCCAAGCTGAAATCACACTTCAAGTGCAAAAACTTGGTGCTCTTAATGTTCTTTCAACTAATATATGCAGTGTTTTCATACAACATATGAAATCTCTCTTAACTATGTACCTTGTTCAGATGGGAAATGGTATATCCTTATATCTTTTTAAATATTCCTATATTAGTTAAAAAAAGTGTTGGGCTGCTGTTACCTTAAGAGAAAAGAAATGTTCCAAAAATATTTTCTCCTTCCATGATCGCTAGGAATTCATCTTAATGTGCTAACCTTGGCTGTGCACATATAAAATGGGTGCATTAAGGTAAAAATAGCTTTTGAATTACCCAGTTTGATAGGCTACTTGCCCTGCTAAATACCTTCAAAAAAAATTCATTCAGGTGTTCTCTGTTCAAAGTTCTTTGCTATCTGGCAGCCACTGCTTTTGCAGAGCTGTCAGTAGGCTTTAGCAGAGAAAATTAGGAAAATTCAGGAAACACCAGTTTTAGAGTATTTGACCTGCAACCCTATATGCCAGAATCACCGTAGAAAGAAGCAACAAAATCAGATTTGCCACAGAAAAGAAAGGAGAGAATCTTCTTGCAAACCTCTCTATATTGACTTAAAAACGATGATGGTCTTTTGCTTGTGAGTAATTCTGAATAAATGATTTCTGTACTCTGGAGATGAATTTATAAGTGCCACGTTTGAGAAATGCTGCATTTCATGGAAACTGTCACTAGCAAAGGTTTGGAATCCCACGTTTTTAATAAGTAAACAGTAGTGGTGAGCCATCCAGAGAACAGCGACTCCCTGCTGATATCCTCAGGCACTTTTAAGATCGCTTCTGATCTCCCTGTTCTGTGATGTCCCCAGAAAGCTGCACTTTTGGGTTGACTCAGTAAGGTCATGTAGCGTGGCTGGGGAAGCTCTGTCATTACCCGGGCTTAAGCTATTCGAGGGTGCCAGTTTTGGAAATAGTGTGGGAGGTTGAGGTATTGAGAACTTTTTAAAGGAGTTCGGAAATATCCGTTTTCATCTCCTTTCAGCCTGACTGTTCATATGATGGTTTGGGAAAGGGCACAAGCCAAAGATGCTGCCTCTCTTTCAGAGCTATGGAAATTCACAGGGATTTCAATTATCAGAGGAAATTCTAGCTATTATGGTTTTCTTGCTGAGCAGCAGCTGGCAGGAAAGGGTGAATGTCACAAGACCAGCCCTGCAGGCTTTGAGCTGTGCTTTCTGGGCAAGGTGGACTGAAATAAACAAAAGAGAGAAAAGATGGAAATGGTGAGATAGATGCAGCAGTAGAGGGAGAACACAGTTGAGGATCATTTTTTGGTTTCTTCTGTTGGATATATTGGATAGGATTAATAAAAAAAAAAATATGTTATTATGGTCCTACCGTCAATGGGAAGAGTGTCACTATGATTCTCCAGTTAATCAAACAGCATAGCTTAGAAATGAAAACTCCTGACTGCTTTGACATGAATATTTTTTTTTCTTAAAGAGTACCTCTCTGAAAATAGATTTACTTCTGCTAAGTAGAGAGCAGGTGCAATATCCCACAGCATACAGGAGATCATGTGTGGTTATTATTGCAATGTGTATTATTTCATCAAGAAACGTTCATCAGTGAATGGGTTGGACATGTCCTTGTGAAAGGAATTTCCCTGAATGAGGAGTCCTGCAGGGCTGCTCTGGCTCCACTTTATGCAGTGATGTCTGTGTCTCAGAGAAATCATCTAGGCTTCTCACTCTAATCATCTGGAAAAGAACTTCCTCCTCTAGCAGGTCTTTTCGCATAAAAGATCACTTGGTTACCTTAAACATGTGATATTACCCAAATGGCTCTTTTTTCTTGTTGTTTGTATTACTAGATATGATTGTAAAAGTTATTGCATTTTTCTCTGTAGTTGCCTTGAACTTGCAAATCTTGTAAATGAAGTTTTTATTTTAAAGCTATATATATATATTTTAAAAAACATGCACATGTTTACTGACAGATATCAACCCAAAGCCAAAGTCAATGGAAAGATACACTGAAAGCTAGTGTTCTTTGGCTTGATTAATAGTTTTGTAAAACACCTGTAACTTCCTCACATCCTTTCAGAACTACAAAGAGGCAGCTGAGGAAGGATTTTGCTGTTTCATTGCAGTAGCATTGTTATTTCTTTTATTCTTGCCAATGTGTCTGTGATGCCAGTAGTCCAAAAGCTCACAGCCTGGACAGAGAAAACTTAGTGTGAAAAAGAAATTAAAAAAGGAGCACTGTCTGCAGCAGTGGTCACTAGGGTTGACAAGCCTTTGAACTGGAGGTGCCATTGAAAGGCGAGTTGGTGGAGCTCCATAGACAAAAAGCACATAGAGAGAACATGAGAGTACTCTTGCCAAATAGCATCATTACTCCCAGTTTTCAGAGCAATGAGGTCATGAAAAAGGATTTCAAGAGGCAAAAGTAGAGAACAACCATGGGGAATAGCTAGGCAGTTTTACTTTCAGAAATGACACAAAGTCATAGACGGCTTTCAGGAAGAAAGTAAGGTAGCTTGAAAACTAGAATCAAGAGAAAAGGACCTAAAAAATAGGAAAAAGGGATAAAATTAAATGTGACTTAAAAATAGCCAGGAGTACTTTTTAAGAAAAAGAAGACTAGGCAATTAGAAAACAACTGAGATGTTGCAAAAACAGATTTGGGAATACTTTGAAAATGTAAACAGAGACAAATCAATAATTCCAGATGAAACATAATCAGAAATAAGCCACAAAACTCTCTGAGCATCTGAAAACTTAAAGAAACACTAACTACTGGGATAGCCAGGAGGAGCAGTGATAGCAGCAATTACCATCCAATAAGGACTGCAAATTAAATGCAGTCTTGCTCTGTGATAAAGTTATTGAAAAGGACAGTGTGATTTTCAGAGGAAGGAAAGTTCACATTAAATATTTGTATAATTATTTATCCACATTTTTTTCTCATTACATAGAGAAGTTACAGCATAATCTGAATGATGAACAAGAGGATTTATTTTGGGTCCTGAACCCTGAAAGGAGAGATTTAAAGAGATAAACATGTACAGCAGTTAAACAATGATTAATACAGGAGAATCCAAGAGGAATATTTGGAAGATTTGAACAGCAAGATGAGAGAAGACTAGAGCAAGCTCTATTTAGAGAAGCTTAATAGATCACAAAAAACACATAAACATGCTCACATTCTACTGTGAATCTCTGACCTGGCAGAGCAATGGATAAGAAAATTTCATAAATCTTGTCCATCCCTATCTTCAGTAGATCTGATTTGCCAATCTACTGTTCATTTTTAGTAGCATATAAAGTCGCAGAACTCTAGAAGTCAGATATCAAGAAATCTTTGCACTGAATAATACTGAATGATCTTGTTCCCCATAAAATATTAATAAAATAGTTTTAGGGTCATTCTTGTCCCTGTTTTTTAGCCTTCAGAAAATCTTTTGCCCTTTGTGCCATGAGCTCACATCCTTTTTGCTAAATTTTAGGCCTTCCTGGACAATTTTTTTCACCAGATTCAACTTGGCCGCATTCTGGGAGGATAACAGTTGATCCAACCTAAACTGTGCCATGCAACATGATAAAATTTCTACTGTATAGATTATAATATGCTGGAAAAATCTATCTAGAGACCTCATTTACTGATGTGTATAGATGTAGCCAAAAGCTACAAAGAGGCTTCTAGCTAAGGACTAGTATAACACCTGTCAAAGCTTTGGACTAGGTTTGAGCACTCGTTGTGCAAGAAAATTGTACAGCTTTTGGGAAACAGGGAGAAGGAAAATGTTTGTGTCTCTGAAGGAAAGAAAACATATTGGATAGATCCACATATGCACTCACTATTCAAGTTCTCAGCCTTCAGGAGGCTGCTGGGGAATCTGTATGTACTGGTACCTGCAAAAAATCCTTCCGCCCCGTCCCTGCTGAATCTCCCAGGGAGGACTATCACAGCCCACATGGGCTGATCTGAAAATTTCATCTTAAATATCTAGAGGAGCATTTAACGGTCTGTAAAGCTGTTCAATGATTGCTTCATAAAGGTAATTGTTGATCTTGGCACAAGTGCAAACTGAGACAATGAAGCTAAGCATTAGTAAAGCTTTTTTACAATGTCTCTTGAAAGCCCAGTTTTCATGCTAATTCAAATAGCTTTTTGACATGAAAAATTAGTAGTTGGACCACAGTAAAAGGTAATAATAAATGCCTAGATAATAAATTAGAGGGAGTAGTCCAGCAGGATGCCAGAGAGATTATTCTACAACATCTTCATTAATGGTCTGGAAGAGTGGTTTGACAGCACACCAATGACATTAACAGATGATAGCACAGAAGAAGAGAGGAGGAAACAGAAGACATATTTAAAGGCTAAACAGGAATAAAATAAAATGAAAAAGGTGAAATGAAATTCCAACGAAGGATTAGAAATTCAAAGGTAAAAAAAGAAGAAAGGAACAAGAAAGAGAAGTAAATTACTTGCCCAGATTTTCTCATGATATATAAACAAAACAGCCTTCATCCCTATTTTTAAAAACATAATCTGTCACTTTTCAGGAAAAGGTACCAGTAATCTTTGGGATGCAAAGATCTGAGAGCATTTAATAGAGGAAAGGCAGGAGGATGGAATGGAGAGCAAATCTGATGTGTGGGAGTACAGGAAAAGAAGGAAAGAAGCCCATACATTTCAGGATTATGGAAGGGCATCAAATAACACAGAGCAATATAATGGTTCCTTTTCTAGATGCCTGGTTCTGTTTTGACAGTAACGTTGTCTGCAGTTCTAGACACATTATCCTTAAATAGGGATATTTACACATAGGGAAGCTCCTGCTAAGAAACTGGAGAAATAGTAGATACAGAGGGATGGATCAACTTAAAAAAAAAAAAATTGCCAGAGTTGCTAGGCCTGAATCCTGGGTTTCAAATGAAGTTAGCTATTCCAGGCTACTTTTAATTTACGGTGTACAGCTTGATGCCTTAGTAAATCCAAGGATGCCTAAAAGTGGATCATGGTCTGTATCTATAGTGTGAAGACAGAAGAGAGGAGTCATTTTCCTTAATATAGCATTTGCAAAATAGAAGGCTGATGTTCTATGGTGAGATTTTGCCCTTTTCTTGGATCTCTCATCAGGGGAGATGAGATTTCTCTCACTACATATGATATTTGCAGATAGTAATTATGAATGAGTTAGAGTAGTATAATAAATAATTAAATGAAGGAAAGAATCATCGAATCGTTGACCTTGACTATCTTTTTATGTCTGTAATATTTTCAGAGACAAACTGAAGAAGGAATATATCATATCCGGTGCAACATCTAAACCTCAACTGAACGAAGCACCACGTAATTTTAACAAATAAGTCACCTTGACAGAAAGATGGAGTGGATAGTAACAATAATAAGTGATATATGATCAGCTTATAATAGATAATAGATCTTTTCAGTTTTAATTTATCCTATTCTACGAATTAATATAGTACATCAGTTGAAGCCTGGGGATGACAGATGTACTCCTGAGGACAGATTTAGGCCCTATTATTCTGTTCTCCTTAGGACAGCTGTCTGTCCGGGCATACTGTCTCCATGTTTTGAGTATTTAAACTCAGTCATACCTAGGCATGTCCATCTCACCATGAACGCATACAGTTCGAGTCTGAAAGTTCTAGATAAAAAGTGAAAGGAAAACAGTTTTTCAGTAAGGAAAACACATTAAAAATGAAATGAAGATAAGCTAAACCATGATTTTTTCAATGAAATAAGTTAAAACAAGTGTTTCTTTTAAAAATGTTCAGTGCATCTGAAAACGGTACGATATGGGCTAATTTTTCTGTCATTTGGAAACCTTTAAATATGCACTGACTTTTTCTCATTTTTAGTCTTCCAGAACACTCAGATCCCTTTTGTGCATAAGGTATATAAATGTCAGTTAGTAGATCAGAGAAAAAAAATGTGAGTCATGATAGGGGAAAAGAGACTGTTGACTTTGCAGTTCTATTGGTTTAATGATCCGGAGTATAATGCTGTGGACGAAACATGAAGTCTGAAAGACTCTTACAGCTGATCAGCTTTGCTCTGAGGCTGTTCGCCTTGCTAGCAGTTCTTTTGCTGGGAATAAATGAGTATTCTATATTTCAGCCTTAACTAAGAAACTCGAAACTACAGTTCTCAGTAATTGGAATATGCATAGTTAGCTTATGAATTGTATTCTTATTATTTTTATTCTTCTTATTATTTTTATTCTTATTCAGAGCATGCATTTTCTTGAGTTGTTGGGCTAATGTCAGAGCAGAGAGGATCTAAATTTATATGGTCTTAAGAAGTTAAATCTTAAGAAGTTAATTCTTAAGCAGCTAAAGTCTAAGCTTTGTAAATTCCCTAATCTGAGTAGCTATAGATTCTGCATAACAAAAAAGCTGAAGGAAAAGAAGAGAAGTGAATGGAAACCTTTCTATTGATCACAACAAATTCCAGGAAAGAAAGGAAGGAATTCTAACTTATTAACTCACTTATTAAATGAATCTTATGTAGCAATTTACATAGCTTTTGGCTCATAAGCTAGGATATTTCTGCTGAGAATTATTTAGATGACTTTCCAGCCCAGAACTCTAAGTTCCTTCATAGTTTGCCCTTTAAACATTTCTAAATTGAATACTGTGTTTTGTTTGCCTATGGTGCTGACATCATATGCAAACACTTTGCAAGTCATCGAACGCTCTTCTGAGGCAGCATAGTTTGCGCTATCATATAGCTCATTTCTAGGTGCCTATAAATAGACTCTGAAAATTAAAGAGGGAAGATCCCATCTAAAAGTACTCTAAACTAGAAACGGGTTTGACTCAGTTAAAACCTTTTTTTTTCTTTTTAATAATAAATAACATAAGGATTTGTGAAACTGCTCAGTGACGCCTCATGTAACCAGAATATTCACCTGTATTGTTGCAAAATGAACTTTAAACCTTGTATCTCTTATTACAGAAATATTTGCAGTTATATAATGTGCCTAGGCTGCCCTGCAAACTAGCTCATCATCTGAAGTTGAAAAGTAAACTTACGGAAACTTCTGAGGATGCCTCCCAAGTTGTACTTAAAACAAAACAAAGCATCTTGGGGTATAACAAGAGCATGTGTTTGTGATGTATGGTATTTAAGGAAATCCATTTAAACTGAGGGGTAAACCATCTGGCCTTGTGAACCTGCTAAACCCTACCATTGTTGTAAGGTATTCGAAGAGATACTTTTACCTGAGATAAACTCCACCAACTGGTACTGATTCAGCTGCAAGAGCTTAGAGCCTGTCACCTCCTGCATCCCCTGGCTGTGGCCCATATCAGCTACTTTAGCACATTTACCTTTATTAAAGCATTTACCTTAAAACCCCATCTTGCTTTATTATTTCCGATGAAATTCTCTTTTCCCTAGGGATTTGCCTGTGTGAAAAGCTCAACATAGCATTGATACATGCAATTTTGTTCAACTGAATCTTCTTCTGTAACACAAGCACCTTGGAGAGATTCACAGAAGAATGCACTCCTATTTACCATAGGATAAACAAGTTTAACATATTGATTTCCAAAAAAATTCCCAGAGCAAAACTTTCTTGAGACAACTTGGATCCTAGTCATAATTTTATGGGTATTTTAAGCCATGTTGCATTCCTGTGCAGAATCACACTATAAAAAGGAGGATGTTTATAAGCATATAGGAAATATTTCCAAGTTAACTGTTCTTTGGCAAATCCACATCAAAAAGGAGGAATCTTCAAAAATGATTTCAGTAGTATATCTCCTCTATTCAATATTTAATAAGGAGTAATTTCTCCATTTGGAGGAGATTAATGTAAAGCTGGATTCCTTAAATTGCTTGTCTATTTCCGATTGTAACAATTAGGGAAAATTATAACAATGTTAAAATCTGGAACAATCTGGGTAAAATGATGATGATTTTCAAACCACTCCAATCCTATAATTCCAATGTCAGTACTCCAATCACCTCTGTTACTGGATCAAATCCTGAAGTGTTTGATTACTGTTTTATGTCCTGCAATCAATAGGAATGTTGCCTGCACTCAGTACTTTGTTGGCATACTCAAAATAAAGAATATTCTTGTGCTGAGAAAGATAGAGGAAGACAAACTAAGCTGTAAAGCTAGATGTTAAAAATTGCTTTTCAAAGTGAAATAAATTTACCTTTCTCTAATAAAATGAATAGCACTATAACGTGACAATTGTCACATTTCAGCCAATATTCAAAAAAAGGATTATTCATTTGTTGCATGCAACATAATATTCAGAAATTTTACCTGCTGTGTCATTCTCTTTTTGTCAGTCCTGCCATTGTTCTTTAAGAAAAGTAATTACATTCAGAGCAACAAAGACCCAATTAAAGTGTTTCACATATTAAAAAACTTCAACAAAACAAACCACAGACCAATCCTTCACTTTGCTAAGTGGTATGTTACAAAAAGATTGATCCTGGGGTTCTTAGGATTACGTTAGAGAAAATGACCAGGAATTGATACAAGAAAACTTCTGTTAAAAAGGCAATGATATTTAAATATATAATAAATACGCAGTAGGTGGGAACACACAAGTCCATTGAGCAACATGAAAATTAAGTTCTGACATAAATCACTGAATGTTTATGTGAACAAGCATTAAAGTTGGAGGATACAGAGAATAGCTGCCCTTGCAGGAAGTTCTCCATCCTGCTTCTTTCTTAAGTGCTGAATAAAATCACCTGATAAATGGTAATAGAAGGACCTCCATAAGTGTAACACTCTCCAGCTTAATTTCACTCTTTTTTAATATAGAAAAATACAGGTAGCCTACTCTAGGCAGCCTATTTTCTGGTTTGCTTTTTCCATCTGGAGTTCTTTCTCCGTCTATTTTTTTTTTCTTCTTTATTTGCAAAGTGTTTATGCCCAGCTGTCATTTCTATTCTTTGCTTAAAATACTGATAAGAATCTGTAATTGTGCTGATAGAATAAAGTTAAGAGAAAAAGTAATGAAATGGCATTAATTAATTAAATATCTGGAGAATTATTGGGTTAAAATAGTCTCTAAGCAAATTCTCCGTGGCTAGAATGAATATAGGTTTTTATCAACAAAATGACCATTAGATGCAGATTCTCTGGGAACTGTCGGTACTTGGTAGTGTTTCCTTGTTCCCAGCTCGGTAGCTGCGGGAATTAGGAGCATGAAAGGCTGATAGAGGACTTTTTGCCCTCCAGAAGAACATTTAGCTGCAGTGAGATATGTTCAGAGGGGCTAGGCAAGAAGAAGTGTGAACGCTTCAGAAGACTATGCTGTATTTTCAACACAATCAACAGAGTAGTTGTGACTTTTGAGGAAAGTCTAGAGAGTCTCTCCTACTTTGGTAACAAAGATGAACCTTGAAGGCTTTACACATGCCTGATGGAGCTCATGGAGCTCTTATCAGTGGCTGTACAAATCTTTGGCGTAAGACCGTAGTCAGCAGGGAGCTGTGATGTTTAGTTTGCTAAGGCAAAGGTGCAATATGTCTGTTTGTTAGCAGGGACTTTCACAACTGAGCTCAATTTATATGGCATTGTTATATCCTCAGTCAAGTGCAATAT
>JAWLRI010000001.1:14885812-14931559 GCA_034781795.1 Crypturellus tataupa
GTCTGTTTGTTAGCAGGGACTTTCACAACTGAGCTCAATTTATATGGCATTGTTATATCCTCAGTCAAGTGCAATATATTTGACTCACACAGGACAACAAAGCCCTTTTTTCACCATTACATCCCAGACACTGAGAGTACAATTGGCTCTTGCCAATGGAAGGAGTGGAGAAGACCTTTGGTTTGCTCTTCCCCATCCAAGAACCTTTCTCAGATTGGCTGCATTTCATAAGTCCTTACTTCAAATTCTTCCTTATGTGGCTGACTAGAAAAAAAGCAACATTCTTAGAGACAAATATAATTATGCCTTACTGTTTCTAAATGCACAGTACTTTAGATACATCTTCATTGCTGAAAACATACCTTGCTCCCAACACTGAGTAAAGGTACCTACTACATGCCAATGTTTGGTGGATGTATGAGACTGCTTAATTCAACTAGAAAAAACCTTCTCAGAGGGTAAAGTTGTACCTAAAACTGACAAAGGTTTAATTAGAGACAGTATCTTGGAGCTATGAAAGGACGGTTTGCATTTTTTTTTCCCCATTTTCATCATTGGAAAAGTAATCTTGAAAAAAAAATTATTCTACCACCATCTTTATGTGATGGTGGATTATCTTCCCCATTTACTCCATTATTTAAAATTTTTGGCCACCAGAGGGCTGTGACTTCTCCAGTTCCCAGAGAGGTAATCTATTTTTAGTGGGAGTCAGATGTTATTATAAGCCCCATGACTTTTTTGAGCTTTGCAGTAGCAATACTTTACCTTCTAAGTTCAAGCCTGACTGCTGTTTGTGCTGGCTCAAAATTCCCCGCTTTTGATAATTAATTGACGTATTTTCAGTTAATTTTTTAGGAACAGATATCCACATTAAAGAATTGATAGTTAACCTCTAGAAGGTCAAATAAAATCAAAGGAAAGTATTCACAGAGAAAAAGTAGGGGTGATATAACTTAAAACATAACATCTTAGAACTCAAAGATTATAAATGTGTATTCCTTTTGTTTCCTGTATGACTAATTTTTATATATATCTGTCTATCTGCACATTTACAAACATATAAACTCTCTTCATTTCAAATCACTTGATTTCATTAAAGGCATATTAAAATGATTTTCATATGATATCTGAAATTTAATAAACTCAAATCAAATTTATCCTTTTCATAAACTACCCATCGAGTTATTTTTTCTAGCTTGATTTTGATTCATTATAATGGCTATCAATTAAAATTCCAGTAGAAAGAGTCAGGAGCTATTCAGGGAAACAGCTATTGAAAGATATTATCTCTATCTTGTAAACAAATTTCATGCCAACATGAGGATTTAGCAGACAAGCTGCCAAAATTAATATCTTGCCACAAAGCTCCTAGAGATATCACTGAATAACTGTGGTCAGCAGATTTGGCATCTTTTCATATTATTGAAGTAATCTGAGTGAAGGCACTGAACAAGTATGTGTTATTCATGGGTCCATCCTGACCAGTTAGTTTATTCATCCTGGCCTGTTTTGCAGCAGTTCTCAGGGGTCAGCTGTCCTGTCGAGGTGATCAGTCTCAAAACTGATTTGCCTCAAGTGAAACACACATAGGGTTGTCCTTTGAGACAGGCTCTCATATTTTGGTGGAACTATGATCTGTGTGATATAATAAATAGGATGCATGTGGTGTCTTCAAGGATTCTTCTGCCGTTTCCATTTGTGTAGTCTACTAGAACCTCTACAGACAGAAGAGAGGATTGTGTCTGAAAGAGAAGTGAACTTTAACATCTGTTTTGGAGCAGATGCTCAATATCATGTGCTACCTAAATTAGCTGGCCATCAGCCTCAACCTTGCTGGAGTCAGCTCCTGTCCTAATATTTGGAAGAACAATCATTTCCAGTAGGAACTCTTGCTGAGAGACCTGTGGATTTATTAATTACAAATCAAGCTGAGCTGTCACATGAACCTTCTGTCCTTGCATTCAAAGCCATAAACGTTTTTGCTTAGGAGCTACTGACTGTAGCTAACATACTCAGTGAGATCTTGCGTGGACACTACTCCTATTGCATATCTGTGGTACTTAAGGAAGTTTGGAAAAGTATTTGCTGTAGAGAGGCTTAATGGATTACTAGGAAAGAAAAAAAAAAAGAACAAGCATTTAGACTCGTAGTGGATTTTCAGACTTAGTGAACAGACTAAGTTTCTAACTGGTAAGCTAAGTTTGAAATCTTTAGCCTTTTTGTTACCAGATGCTCAAATCTGCATAAGACTGTCCAAGTCACCCAAGGCTTTGTGCCTGGCTGGGCAGGCACAGAGCATAAATTAAATTTAAAGAATTAATTTAAAGAATTTAATTCTTTAAATTCAAGAGTTATTTTAAAGAATTAAATACATTTAATTCTATTTAACGTGATGCATACGTTTTCCACTCTAGGGTCAGCTCTGCTCCTGCAGCAGTAAGCTACTGAAAGAGAAATTAACAGTGGTTACAAATATTCTGATATCCTGATATACAAATATCCCCAAGTGCTGGGAATTCTCTGCCAGAAAAGCAGCTATCTTTCTGCTTTCATATTCACCTCCCAGTAGAGCAAGCAAGGAAAGGCAGGAGCACTAAGGAAAGGTGTCCTGGTAGCAGCTTAGTGCGAAGGAGGCAGAGGGAGGACAAAGAGGGCAGCAAGTGGCTCCTTGATTGAACTCTCCGTGCAGTACCCTGCAGAGATTGCAGCATAACAGCTTGTGAAATATCCCAGTTACTTACACTGCACTGAAAAAAAATAGCAGAATTTGGACTAGTCAGCTTCGCTGTTTTAAAATTATGAGTATTTGATGTAGAATGAGAAATCTGGAAAAGTCAATTGATCAGTCACTCAATATTGATTTTGCCCACTCCCTTCCAAGAACTAAGAGATGCTTAGTTAAGTAGGTCCACAAAATTCCATTACCTGTGAAAATTTTGCAATATTCCATAACAATGTATGACCTTCAGTGAGAGGTTTCCATAAAAAATACCATGAAAGAACAGAAAATCTCAGTCTCCAAGGTCATCCCAAATTAGGAGGCAAGTTGCAAGTGTGATCCTCTAAAAGCTTTCTTTGTTTTGGGAAGTATTTGACTTCCAACAAAAAATCCTGGTCTGAACTCCTTAAAATCTGTCTTGATTTTCAGTTTGCACTGCAATCTAAAGGTCAACATTTTATTTCAAAATTAAAACTAAGAGAGGATTTCTAGGAAATGGAATAGAACTTTTTAAATTATAATCACTGAGATTTCTGAAAGAGTAAAGTCTGTTTAAGAGTAGCTTTGGGTATTGAATATCTATAAAATCTGTCTGTTTAATCTAATAACCCAATTATTTGATTTGATTATTATATTTCATATATCTAATTTAATGCACACAAGTTTGAAAATGTTGCTGTAGGTTAATAGTCTGTAATTTCTTGCCACAGCAAGAACAGGCCAGATCTTGTTCTCTTAAATCCTATCTGAGCATGCAAGCATATGAATTACACTTACATCTCTGACAGCAATTCAGCCCACCTACTTGTGTACTTAATCCTTTAAATACATCCTTGCTTGGCCTAAAAGTCCCTGTGGTGTCTAAAGTTAGCTTCCCGTGAGGAATTAGAAGTGTTATGTTCTGGAGATGAAAATCTCAACTTTATGGCTATTTAGGTTATGTCATTTTCTGATTAACACTCAGAAAAGCTACCAAAACCCATCAAATGGGCCAAACCACAGCTAAGTGTGGTGGTAACCTCTAAATAACAACAAGGCGACTAAAACACTTACCTGTGGATGCAAACCAGTGAGGTGGTAGAGGAAGAATAGAGGACACTGGTAGTCTTCCCTGCCTTCAGCTTGCTCTTTGCAAAGCTGTGCAAACAGGAGAGCAGACTTCATGGGGAGAAAGGAGCTAGGACAGCAGGAATTTGGCTGTAATTAAGATGAGTTGGATGACATTATCTGCATTATTGTACATTTTTTTCTCTCTAATGGTATAAAAATGAATAAATTTTTCTAGGGGCAAGATCTTCCTTCCTCGGTTGCAACCAGTTGGAAAGATGGTCCATCTGACCCTTACTGCTTGTTGTTTTAGGGCACTGTTCTTAACATGGTTGTGTTTAAACATAGTTACGCTGATTACACAAAAGTTCAGCAGGCATCAGAGAGATATATACATAATTGCCTAAATTAGTCATTCTGGAGGTGGGTTTATATGCTGTGACAAAAGAAAAAAGAGCAGAGCAGACTAAAATAAATCAGTGTAAAACAGTAGATTTAGAATATTAACTATGCATTAAAATATTTTGGATATGTAAATTTTAAAAAATGCTTTTCTCTAAAAATCAGAACAGCACAGAAACTCCTGGGCATTTCTGACATTTTTTAATGACAAGAGAATGAAATTAAAATCTGTTGCAATATGTGGTGATTTTCAGCTACCAATGCATGTGCCTGTTGTCCCCACTATTGTTTTGCTAAATAATCACACTAATTGCAACTTTTGCAGCCTTGTCATGTGAGAATGAGCTTTGCTGTCCCACAAGTCAGCCTTTGCTGTCCCACAATTGCAATGTTTTATTTCTTCTGAGTTTAATAAATGAGTGAAAGGACAATTCTATGCACATTTTTTCAAACGGTTTTGTTTTGGTATATTTTTGGAATGAATTTGGTAAGAATTTTCCGTAGCATATTATACTATAAATTTATACAATACATATGCAACACAAGCTTTTAATAAGATGGTTTTGATCTTGCGAATACTATAGTCTAATATTCAAAGTGGCATAGAGTTAATCCCTATGCCTTTCGGAAAGAATCAAAAACAGAGCTCTCATTAGTTTCTGAGTCATAACGTTGCCTCTATGTCTAATTAGATAGCTAGTATGAGTGAGCACCGTACACTGAAATTGACTGTAATTTTATTTTGATTGACAAATGATTCACTTGCTACAGAATAAAAAATAAATAAAAGAAGAACAATATCAACATTTGAGTACCAGAAACTACAGCTTATCCAGATTATTGTGATGACTATTGCTTTTTCTTTTTTAAGAGATGACATATTGGAAAATTTTTTTAATGGCAATGTACAGTTTTTTTAAATTCTAATCTGAAAAGATTTTCCAGATTCATAAAGGAGTTCCTTAGCTTCTGCTCAGATACCTTCTAAGGGACCTGCAATCCCATTTGAGCTGTCAGTAAGATATTTTTCAGTTTCCAGTTAGAGGCACGTAGAAGCAGAAATTTAAATTTCAAGTTTTCATATCTTAGAAACGTTGCACATTGATAAACCATTGATTTGTTTTTGTAGAAAATTGTAGAAAACTTAGATAAATCTTGTTACCATCCTAAAGCAGACAGGAATCCTTTTGAAATCTTGATATTATCAGTGGAATAGAGAGACCTTTTCTTGGCCAGCACTAACAACACCTAGTTGTGAAATATTTGAATAAGCATTTGCTTTAAAAATCTATATTCATTTTCTTCATCATTGTTAATGGTTTTCCTTGGGGCTTTTGCAATTATCTTCAGCTTTCATCATCTGTACCTCTAATTGCAAAGTTTTCTGTATTGAAATTTTTTTTGCTGTTCAATATATACAGAAAATCAAATAACAAATGAAAATTGCCTCCCTAATCCAAATGACACATGCACAGCAGCAGTCTTTGTCACTGTGCTAGGAAATATGACTTATGCTACAAATCATAGTTTCTTGCATTGCTAGATTTAATGTAATTAATAACTTAATGTAATAAAAGTCTTTAGATATATTAAAAAGGCATTTGATTACAGATATGTGGGACACATGAAAGACTGCCTTTTGCACATCACAGGAACACTTACGCCAAACAGGGATGTATTTAGAAGACGATGTATATGAGTCGGTAGGCTGGATTGCTGTCGGAGCTGTGAGTGCAGTTCATATGCTTGTGTTCTGGCTCAGACACGATTTAAGAGGAAAGGATCTGGCCTACAGTCTAAATTGTTATGTGACAAGAAATCACAGTCTATCAGCCTGCATCATCATTTCAAATCTGCATGCAGAAAGTTAGATTCATCTAATATATTCATATTGAATAGTAAACTGAAATGGAGTCACTTTACATAGGAAAGCCTTGAGCGCACTCAGTATTTTGTAGATTTATACTTTCCTCCCTCTTTCTGCAGTGCCAAAAAAATAGTATTAATGTTGCTGTAATGCTCTTTGTACTGTGTTGGCATAAAGAGGCAAGCGCAGCAAAGTTTGTAAGGAAAAGTGGTACTTATCACTTGAAGCTATTCCTATTTCAGCCTTGAGGAAGGGTTGTGTGCACTTTTTTAGCTGAAGTTGTATGCCTGAGATGTGATTGATCTGCCTAAGCTGAGATGATTTCTGAATATCTGTACTCTGAGATGTACACAGAGGTGTTTATCTCTGTGATCTAATCTCTTTATTCATATGCCACAGCAAACACAGTCCTTTCCCACTTTCTGCCTTTTCACTCTTACCTTTTGTCCCAGGGGAGCAAAAAGCTTTGCTCGAGAGACGCAGTGGCAATAAGAGGATAGTGAGAGAATAAATGGATTAGTGTAGAAGAGGGAAACTCAAGTCATCAAGTCTGTTGTGGGCATATGAAATGAGATTTTGTAGGGAAGAGGATTTCTTTACAGATGTATTCTTAGTAGACAATGCAAGAGTGAGAAAACAAGACGCAATTTCAGCACCAGTGTAACAGTGGGGTTTTCTGATAACTCAGAACTCCACAGGAACAGCAATCTCTCCAACAGCCAAAGACCAAAGTCTCACGCATATAACTGCACATTTGTAATCACATATGCAAATCCTTGCAGGAAGATTGGCTGAGGAGGTCTCATTTGCATAATGACAGTACACTTATTTCTCAGTAACTCTACAGCCCATAACTTCCTTACTTCTGACAGTTAGTGGTCACGAGCACCTAATCAAAGCACAAAAATTGGCTATATTTGCAATAATGGAAATGTCTGTCTTTACAACCATTGGGACACAGCCAACCATTGGTTCCAGTTTTTATTTTTACTGACTTTGGGCACTCATATAGAGACATAGCATGGGTTTTGTCAGGAGAGGCATCGCTCAGGAGCATTTTACCAAGAGCATTTTGCCAGAGGCAGCCTGCTTAGCAGGAGATTTGTCTGGGGAGACATTCCCTGGAAGCATTTTCCCTTGCAGGGGCTTGTCGGTAGAACTGCTCCCTTGAGGCTCTTAACTAAGCAAGGCAACATATTTGTGCCACAATTCTGGTGTTTTAAAAACTTTTTTTTTATGATTTGCTTCATTTTTAGTTGGTGTGTGTATATATATATATTTAGTGATATATATATAATATAAATAAAGCCAGAGAATGGCTATAGTCTTAAACCAAATAACGTAACCTATGTCATAATTGGGTTTCTCTTACCACCTCTTCAATTTAAGATCCTTAGTGATGAGTTAACCTCAAAAATGGCCACTTCAGCTTTTCACTTTCTTCAGCTGGAGCAAATCTGATGCTCCCACCTTCACACCCCAGATTGCACGTTAAGTTGCTTTATCCTCAATGCATTTACACAGCTCTCTTTGCTGATGATGGGAGTCACACATGCCACCAAAGCAGGAAGATACTACTCTACAGTCAGTTCTTTCAGGTAGCAGAACAAAAATAAAATTCATGCTCTCATTTTGGACTTTATATTTTTCTTAAAAATGATCTTCTGTGGGAAAATTCTCTATTGTGTTTTGCAGTCTTTAAAAGCTCATCTGTCACCTTTTAGTGAATATGAAACATCTTTGCTGTGTTTTTATCATCTGATGTTTTGTAGAAAATGTGTATGCATCTGATGACAATTACTAAGTAAAGCTTGCAAGTGAAATGTGCACCTGCTAGCTTTGCTTTCTGGCTAGATTTACAGCAAGTTACTGCATTTCACTGATTTCAGCAGACTCACTCTTACAAATGGAGAATTAAGTAAAAGCTTTCAGAGTAGGAAGGGAGTATCCCCTTTGGTGGATTGTGGCTTCTGAAGTACCTCCTAGGCTCTAATCTTTGCGGTTTTTAAATATGTGAAGTCAAGGAGACAAATCCTGTGCTCAGAATTCAGTACCTAGTAGAGGTCTTTGCTGGAATGGACAGCTAAGGGTTTTTACTCCACTCCCTGAAGTGGCGAGCTGCAGATAATGCATTAATTTAGGAGACAGAGTACCAGCAAAATTCAGGGAATTCTCTTTTCAGTGTGCTGTGTGGGAGCTGTGTTTTAAACAGCTGCATCTTTTTACTGCCACACAGTGTTTACCATCATCCTTCCCAAGATTCTCCTGCCCTATTTTCAGAAGTTTCAGTAGTTTGAAATACTACTGATTTTCTTTGGCCTTGACTATTATGCATTATAAATATGATTTTCTTAGAAGTTTGTAATGCCTTTTTATCAGTGGTTGGTATGGCTGTGCAGCTGTTCAGCAATTACATACTATGGAGCTGAGCAGAAACTTTAAGACATGAAACATTTTTAGGGTGGCTTGGTAAGTGAAAAACACCTGGGCCAAGAGTGATTCCTCAAATACTAAAAAATGGAAATAGACTTGTATCTGAAAATGTTTTTTGAATGGTGGTGTTGAATGTCATTGCATCTGAAGAAATATCCACAAGGAGACACAGGGATCAACATTGATTTAAAACACATCTCTTCCAGTAGATAAAATTAACTTTAAATGTCATCCGTTTAATTGGTTGTTATGCCTAATTAAAAATGGTAATTTATTTGATTTATTTGTAGCATACTTAATATGTTGATTCATTAAAAAACTACAGAAATTCGATTCGCTATTTCAAAGATTGGAGATTTCTGAAAATATCTTCTTCAAAATATTTTTATCTTGTGCCAAATTAAAGCAAATTTAGCAATGTGGGGCATTAACATTCCTGAAAGATCGATAATGAGAAGGAGAGCATTATATCTTAATAAAAATTATTCTTGCACAAAAGATGGAAAGCATGATAACAAGTGAAGGTTCCCTCTTACCTTTTAAAAGATTTAGCAACCTGTGTCCTTTCTTATTTTCAGAGTGCTTTAGCTTTTCTTGTGTTTTGAGGGCATACACTACAAGCAAAGGCTATATTTTGTCTCAGAGACTAGAAATGAAGTGGCATTTGTGCTGGAGCAGCAGCTGTAAAGGTTGGAATGCAAAATAGTCTGAAACAATGTATTCTGGAGGAAAGAATAAATGCTCATAAAAATTAACAAAATGTTCTGAGAGCTGTTTAATGTAGTGGTATTTAAGAAAAAGCAAATGATTAGATGAGATGGACATTTTTGACAAAGAATATCTTCAAGTGATGTGAAAGGACAGAAATAGAGATAATTTTTTTCATCTTTCTTTGCAGATATGACACTGACCTTTTTAGCTGGTAGATGGAACTGATGTGTACTTTTTTATTTTTAAGCTTTTTACAAATATATAAGCAGCATAATGCAAAAGTACCTTGAGTTTTCTAGCTGACAAAGACTGTGATTCTCAATAAGACTCCACTTTTACTTAGGAAAAAGAGGGAGAAGAATTGGAAGGTATCCTTCACTTTTCTAGAGGTCTTTAAGAGAAAGTGACACTCCTTTTGTATCCCTAGAAACTGGGCATTAGCAGAGAGGAGGTCACATTTGCCTCATTTTATTCATTACTCATATTATGGGATCAAGATCAGGATGCATGGAAGAGCCAAGGAATTCTTTGGGAATTTTTCTAGTAAGGGCAATTTTAACTATTAGGGCTACTGCAGAGTCAGGTACCTTTCTGAAGGTAACTGGGCCTCACTTCTTGCCATGTCCTATTTGTGTATTCTGTGTATGTGCACATAACCTTATCTTAAATTATGGAATTTAGCATATGGGTGAATGCAAACCCATTTTTTTTTTTGCTATTGCGTCTTGTTATGCTTACATTCATATTTGAAATTTTCTTCAGTCATGTATTATGGAATCTTTCATGTCTGTTTGCTTTGTAAAGCTCTAATGTTAAAAATGCAGCTAGCAATATCTTGTAAATCTCTTTTATCACTTTCATGACTTATTGAATGAAATATGCTTTTTTTTTTTCTCATGGAAAGTCTTAGAGAAAATAACCCCAATACCCGACTGTGCAGCTGCAATTCCTAAGATAACAACAAAATCTGTACAGGTTTAAGATCCTGTATGTTTGTACTGACTGTATTATATTTACTTTTCACGAAAGGGCATAGAAAATGACTAAAATTGGGTCAGATAATGCCAACTTCTATTTAAATTCTAAAATTAAACAAGAATTGAAACAAATATTTGCTGGTTCTTTGTAAACAGATATCTGGTACTTTCAAGGCTGTCAGTTTAATCTAGGCTCCATCTACAGTCACTGGAAACAAATACGTCTCTAGCAGAGGTTTGTCAACTCATTTAGATGTGAATTGCCCACTGGAGGTGTCTGCTTTTCTACACTGTCTACGTATACAGACTAGGACAACTAAACTCAAAACTCAGTCATCTATCCGCTAAGGGGGTTGAATGCAAGCCATAGTTTCTGGAAAGAATACGCTGGTTTCTAGTCCAGCCTCCTGCTCAGAGGAAGGTCAGCGATGAGATCAGACAAGGCTGCTCGGAGCTTCATTCATTTAAGTGTTGAAAATGTCCAAGGACAAAGAGAGACTGCGCAATCCCTCTGGGCAGCCTGCTCCCCTGCATGAACACCCTCATGGCAATAACGCTTCTCCTCTCACCAGCCTGTACCCACCTTGTTCCAACTTATACCCACCATCCCTTGGTCTCCCAACAAGCACCGCTGTGAAGAGGCTCGCAGCAGGCATGAGGAGCTGCTGTGCAGTCACTCTACAGCCATCTCTTCTGCAGGCTGGATAAGCCCAGCTTCCTCAGCCTGTCCTCACAGGAGACACCTGGAGTTCACATTAAAAAGGATATGTAACTACCCTCTGGATAGAGTACAGTCTTTAATCACCCTCTGGATAGAGTACAGTCTTTAATCACACCCTTTTCCTGATCATTCAATCAGATTTTTATCTGTCTGGTTGGTCACCCCTCTGGGCTGACCAGCACTAGAATGACTGGCCTTTTTTTTTTGCAAGTGAGAGTGATGTTAACTTCCCTCCTGCCATGGGGGTTTCCCAAATATCTCCAAACTTTCCAAGATGTTAGACAGTGATATTGCAAAGATATTGGCCAGTTTATTCCATACTCATTGATGCAGCCCATTGGGGTCCACGAATGCTGGTATATTGATTTTTTCTCAAGTAATTTCTTGATTCTCAGTTACTGCTTGAACCCTTTAAATTAGCACAGAGGCTTAGGAGACTTTGCTGGTGAAGATGAAAGCAAGATGGCATTGAGTATCTTATCTACTTACAAATTTTGTGAGTAAGTTGAAATCCAGGGTCTGTACAGAGACCCTTACACAAATCCCTTAAACAGAGCCTGTCTTATGCAAAATACCAGGAGATAGAGGCCAGCACAATTTCCAACTGCTGCATTCAGCAGTAAGTATCTTTATCTAACTTCTAGTTATTTTTTAAGGTTTCTTCATTCTAGCTACTGAATCATGTCATGATTTTATTTATATAAGGAAATAAGTTTTCTGACAGTGGAAAATACTAGTGTAGTATACAATCAAATCACCTCTTGATCTGTAGTTGTTGAATTCTTAGCTCAGCAGCAAGGAACTATTGTTAAGAAGCAGCTGTACTAACAGGTGACTCATGTAAGCAGGTGGAAATTATTAACATATCTGGAATTTAGGAAATAGATTTAGTTAGATATTAGAGCAAAGGTAGCTTTTAGAGAGCTGCTGGAGATGTGCTTGGTTTGGAGGGGTGAGGGGACAGGAGGAAAAGTTTTTTTTTTTTTTTTTTTTTATTGTAGTACTGTTTGAGCTAACAATAACCGTTAAAACTCAAGGAATAAGATAAGTTTTCGCTCTGTACATCATCTCTTGACTAATCAAAGCAAGTATTCCAGACTCTACCTTCCAGCTGTTATTTAGATTAAATGTTTGTAGTCAATAAAAAGATAATATATATATATTTTAATCTTCTGAGAAAGATTCGGTATTAAATTTCTTCCTTTTTACATTTGGAATGCATAAATTAACCCATTTCAGCTATATATCAGGAATTCATTATTAACTGGTAGGTTTGAACGCATTCATTTTTTTCTTAGACTTCATTTTCCAGCAGGTATGAACAGAAGTGAGATAAGATGTGGAAATTGATGCAGTGTGAGAAGAATCTCAAGTGCTTCTTATTTCTTGAGAATATGTAGGCGTGTATATAGAAGTTTTAAAAAAGATGTAGTGTGTGAAAAAAATCACTTTTCTGATCATCTCTTTGATTTTGATTCTTTAACAGCTATTTTCAGGTAAAATTCCATGACTAAGAAAAGCTCCTTTGACCTTAATAAACATTTGAATAGTGAACTTATGGAATTTGGAAACTGAGCCTTATTTTTTGGGGAGTGGGTAGAGAGTTCAGAGAGAAAAAGGAAATGTCTTAGTCTTGCTCTATAGCTTCAGAAATTATCATGAGAAAAGGCTCATATTCACATCATTTGAGAGCCTGGATATTAATTGTATTCCCAAAAGTTTACAAAAATAAGATTTGCAAGTCTGCAGGGAAATTGTAGTATGGAGACATCCTGGTATTTCCTGGAGAGGCTTGCCAGCTCTTATGTTGTGCACATCCAAACTATGAAGCAAAGGTTGAGGAGGTTTTTGGTGAAAAAGGGTTTTCTTCTTGCTAGGAAGCTGAGGAAACTCAACTAAAGAGGAAAAACAAACAAACAACAGCAAAAGCAGTGGCAAAATGTGTCTTGTGCAAAGATTGAGGTTACATCTCATGACTAGCTATGACAGTGACTCCCTCTGGGTCGGACGCTAGGAGATTTTCCTTCTTTGCAGAACCTTAAGTGGAGAAAGGAAGTGTACACATCTACAATTCCAAGCTTCTAAAGGAGGAGATGGAGGCTGGATACTCCTATTTAGTGTTCTCCAGAACATATATTGGTTCTGGAGAGCATGCCGTGTCCTGGGTATCCTGTTTATGCCTCCCCGTATACTGTCTAGGGTATATAGAAGTAAAGAACTGAACATGAACATGGGGGCTTCTGCAGCCACCTAGTCACCTGGTCACTTCACTCTATAACCAGTTGCATGATACAGCAGGCTCTTGAGACTCTAGCCTTTAGGTTTGTATTCAGGCTGATCATAGCTGGAACATCTTATCTTGGTGCTTAGCTGTCTAAAATGTCTAGTCAATGTAAAAAGTGAATTGCCTTATAAAGCTGCTCCTCTTTCTTGTACCATAGCTTATAGAAGCACTTTATGGCTATTGTCCGCCAATATAGGCACTGAATATAGTTCTATTTCTATTCTTACATATTAAGCATAATATTCATCTGTATAGAGAAAGAACTAATTTGAGAAAATCTTTTCTTCCTATTGGAATATTATTTCTATGAAATCTGTATATTACAAGAAAAATTTCCATTTCTTGAGCAACATATTGTTAGTCACTGGGTCAGGCAAATTAAGGCAATGGAAATGACACACTATGAAGCAGGGAACATATAGAGGGAAATACCATATAAGTTTGGTTGACACGAATCTATGGAAATTTTCAACTAATGGTGATTCTGTCAGATGGAAACTTCTCATACTACCAGAGAGTAAAGTTGCATGAGAAAATTACTCTGGAAACCTCTACACAACACTACTGGACCACTTACAATCCAGAGAGCTATATTTGAGCTACCTAGCTCAGATAAAATAGGTAAGATCTTGCATAACCCTTGTATTTTCTTTCTTAAAGTGGGATTTGGACAACTCTGAGAACTGAAAAGATGTCCTTGGGTCTGTGAAATTTTTGGTGATTAATTTTGTCCAAAAAAGCTCTCTGAGCACATGTAGTCCTATGGGTGCATGTATCCCAAAGGCTTCTATCCTGACAATTAACGATGCTGTCCTCATTGCCTAAACATTAGACATGGAAGAAATATTATTTCAAGACCAGCTTCTGGGACCTACCTCAGCTTGGAGGCATTACAGAGCAGTGCAGTCCTGTTTGCTGTGCATGTTTGTTCTCCAGCTTTGTAGGATCTGGCTGCACAAACTCAGGCCCCTGGGGAAGGCTGCAGAATCCTCTTCATCTCAGTCTTACATGCTAATGAATGATGTAAGAGCCATGTTTCACACTTTGCCTTCCATTTTAAACCATTCTGTACTAATTTCTAAACTAGGGCAAACATTCTTGAGGGAGCTGTGTGCAAAGAAGGGCTCTTAGTTGAGTAGGGATGCAAGTTGATAGATATGGGCTCTGGCAACTAGCTTTTCTTAAAAAATTAAATAACTAAAAGCAGCCAAAGCATTGTCTTCTCTAGGCTTCCTTTTGAAGAGAAGTGTGAGCCAGATTTATGTGGGAGATGGCGCCGGATATTAACTGCAGTTTCAATTCCACCTACGCCAAAGAAATGAGACTTTGGATGCATCTCTTACTTGGTATTTCCTACTGGCTAGATCAGGAAGCACCATGTGAATCCCATTCCAAGGTGCTTAACTTTTCCTTATGTTGCACAGACAGCCCACATGGCTGAGTCGGCAAATTCTGTTCTAGTAAAGCTGAGTGTTCTGTAGCCTTTATGATTTAAAAAAAAAAATCCGAAAACTGAACGAGAAGTCAGGTGAAAGACATTAGAAAAAAATACTTCAAAGTGATTTTTTTTCCCTGTTTTTTTTTTTTTTTTTTTTTTTTTTTTCTGAGAAATATAGATGACATTGATATTCTGTTGCTTGGGGGAAAATGTTGATTTTTGTTTTTAATTGACAGTTCTAGACCAAATCTTTCAGTGCCTGAAAGTGGATAGGTGACACTGATATGCAGAAATATATTTATGACTGATTCCAACATAAAAAATGAAATTGTATCAAGTTCAACACAGACTGTCATTCCCATGCCACTTGTCATCAGGAGCGTCCACTCTGGCTTTTGATGCCTTCACTATTTATTCAATGCACTTGACACTTATTTAGTTTTAAGTGTAATTTTGCTTTTTATGGGGTCTTTTAACATATGCAGTAACAGATTGAGGGAAGACAATTTGAAAATAAAAGATGTTTACTCATCAAAATCTGCTATAGTATTTAGAAGTGGTAAAATGTTCCTCTAGTTCCTAGCCCAAATAATCTGTGCACAATGTACAAAAGGGGATTTCTTAAGACTGTACAGAGCACTGGTGCACTGAATAACATCTGTAGACTTGAGGACTGTCTGTCAAATGTAGAGTTCTCTTAAAATAGATTATAATAAAATTGGGTCCATAAAAATGGAAATTTTATCCACTTTTCAGAAGAAAAAAAATCTTCACCAGTCTGAAGTTTTTAAAGATTCTCAGTATTTAGTCAGAGTAGAACCAGTTTCTCATTTGACTCACACAGAGGGAATTGATTATGTGAGATATATCTTGTGTTAATATGAGCTCTTTCTTCCCCTCTGAGGTAAAAACAAGAAGATTTTTGGAACTTCATAGATAAGGTTCTTCTCCTTGCAGATGTGCAAAGTGGCCTGTGCTGCATGTCCAGGTGTGCTGATAACCATAAGTGTGGTTTGCATGGAAAAACACGGGTGAAACTGCAGGAAAGTTCCACTATGTATTTTTATCCAGACTTACTGAGAGCACCTCACACCCTCTTCTTTCAGCATCCTGCCAAGCTGCAGAAGTACTGTGTTCATGGTAGGGCCTGACTTACAGGATCAAGTTAACTGAAGAGGACTTTTAAGAACCCTCCAAAGAGCTTATATATCGTGTATATATTTGGACTTAGAGATACTGGAGAGTCACAGTTAGGAAGGAAATCTCCATCATGGGAGGCTAAGGCAAGAGTTCACACAGAAGGCTGTACAGCTGTGATAACAGTGAATTGATTTATACTTAAATTGCAATGAAGGAAAGTAGGCGAAAGAAGAATTTGCAGAAATTATACGAATTGCTCTTCCAGTACAAGCTCTTTTGCTACACCAAGCTTTACTATTGCAGTCACCGTGGATGTGTGTGAAGGCCAGTATGATGGGGGAAAGAAACCTTAGTTTGGTGACCTGAGACAGGAATAACCCTGTCCAAGCTTACTTTGAAGAAGGATTCCCCTTTGACCTTCCTGTTGGTCCAGGTGGAAACACTGAATTTTTGTGAACAGTTGCTCTGAAAGAGGAGGAACAGAAGTGCAGCTGGAAAGTCCAGGTCAGCTGCTTGGGAGCCAATTGCTCTTCCTCATTCTTCAGTCCAGGTTGTGATAGAGGAGGCATGAGGGAACGAGAAGAGGCAGGAAAAACCACGAGTGCAGGAACTTGGTACTTTCTGTATAATCTTATTCCTACTTGGAGACTTCACTAATGAGTGCTGAGAAGATAAAATTGATGTATGAGCTGAGATCCAGCGGGTACCTCTGATGTAATAGGTTGTGGAATAACAACTTACTGGTGTGGTTAATTTTGTGTGTTCAGTAGGATTTGTAATGTTGTACCTTTAAAACTTAAAGTACAATTAAATATAAAAGCTGTAGTTTTTGCTTTCTGTTTGCTACCATAGATCATTAAGATACTCTATATATTCTCTTTGAGGTTTTCTTTTTTGCCCCCTCCCCCCCCCTTTTTTTTTTTGGCTTAAGCTTAATATCAGAATTTTTGGGGCATTTCTACTCGGTTAGAAAGATTCTGAACAGAATTTGTGCTATCTGACTTCTTGGCCATGGAACAGCCTCCAAAACACCATGCGCTCTGTAAACAAACCATAGGCTGTCTGCAATCAGTAGATTTGGTGGGTACTAAGCTGCTACATGTGCTTGAACCTGCAGGTTTTGGAGTGTGTATGTGTATATATAATATATACACCCACACATACATACATATTGAATCTCTTTATATAAATATTTATTTCTCTAACACATACATTTTTGAGAGGGGGCAGGGCGGTAATAGTCTGTAGAATCCTGAGCCCATGTTTACAAGTCTCTTTTACTGTGTACCGAGGCTCCAATTGTTATTTTGTGAACAACTTCAAAATAGTAGACAGCATATTTATGTGTCCATGCATTTCCTTTTTAATGTTGCCAAGTTGGGATTTTTCCTGGCTGGTAGGAGTCAGGTTGTCCTTTTGAGAACTCCAGTCTCTGATCCCATTAAATGCCATAAAACCTAGGTCTTTCCTATTTAAGTCACTCTGACCACATAATGAGTATACAGTTAAAAATAGCCTTCCTGTTACATGTGAGTTTTTCATTTCCAATGCATCTGTCCAGCTCATGGAATTTAAATATTTAGGTATTTGTAACTTTTTAAGATCTTCTAGAGTCTGTAGAGTAGGGACTTACTCTGGACAGTTAGGGATGAAGGCAGCAATTACATTTACTGCTTTACATTTAGATATATCTGCCCTAGCTGTGCTCACACTTTGACTGCCTGGGTTTTCATCTCTCTGCCTGCCATGATGCTTTTCACAAGATAATCCATGACTCTGTGCAGTGAAAAAACATGGTCAATACTCAGTTTAAGTCAGAAATCAGAATGGAAATTTGGTGATAATGGAACAGAACATACATCACCAGGTGGTTTCCAGAAACTGTGCAGAGGAGGATGCTGTTTTTTTTGCAGAGCTGACCTAATATTTTTTTAAAAAGTACACTTTGCATAGAAAGTAAGGATTGGATATCACTTTTATGAGTGTCAGAGCTTAACTCCCAGATAACTTCCAGTCTTTTGGTTTGAAGACTTTTGCATTTTGCTCCATTTTTTTCTGCCAGGAATGATTGGACTCAGCATTTTACTATGGTAAAAAAGGTACCATTTAGATCATTTAAATCTTTCAAAATGGCTTGGGACTCTCTATTTTCTTCTGTGTTAAAAATCTCAGAGTAAAATTGTTCAACTGCAGGCTGACTTTATTTTTAAAAAAAGTTCATTTTTCTAAGTACAATAGTTGGATTTAAAATGCTGTTTCATAATCCCTTATGACCTGGTTATATTCCAGAAGGAATCCCTAGCTGTAGTGAATCACTGGTGTTCCCTTAATGCTCTCTGATATGAGGAAATCATGAAGTTTCCCTTATGAAACTGCATATTTATGGAGGAACTAAACTGTTCATCAAAAGTAGGAGTGGACTTCAATTGTCTAAATGGAGGAAATTTAGTAATTTTTGGCACCTCAGGATAGCCTATTAGTCCTTAGCTGGTCTTTTTTATGTGATGTCTTGGGTATCCAAGTCATTAGTGTGGGACACTACACACTTTACATGGAACTTGCAGAAAATCTGTGTCTTTTTGGGGTGGCAGATGGAGTGTAGGCAGTATAAACTGAAGCACCTGGAAGCACCCACTAAAGCACTGAGCGTGTATATTTGGGCAACCAATCCAAATTTGCATATCTTTTCAGCTCTCTGAAACTCTGAACAATACAGGATTTACTTTTCCTCCTCTTGTCGTGTTTTTTTTTTTATTTTTATTTTTTTCCTCCTGTTGTTTGTATCTTATGATATAAAACTGGCACCACAGATGGTAGGAGGATAGTTGGTATCACTGTTCAGCAGCAGAACTGGCCTTTCAACATTAAAAAGAGAATGCAAAGAGCGGAGATTTCCACTAAGCAGAACATTTGCTTATCTTGCTTAGTGCACCTTTTTCTTACGTATTATGTTCCCTGTAATAAGAAAATCTCTTGTAGATAACTGCATATTCTCATGGGTAATTCTCTGAAGTGGCTGCAATGTTCTCCATGGTACTAATTAGTAAATGAGAGTAAGAGAAACCTGATTTGGACAGAAGAATGTGTTACAGCTACTAAGTAATTATATTATCACTGAAGAATAACAGAAATAAAAAGTTTTTTTTTTTCTTAGTTCAGACCAAAAATAATGCACATCTCCATGTATTTTCTCAAACTCATCAGAAGTCACTGCAGTTTTTGAAAGCAGTGACATGCCTGGTCCTAATGAAGTAAGTAGGGCTAAAAAGGCTTTAGAAATACCAGAATTCACACTGTGCTCAGCAGAGCTTGGCACAAGTATAATATATTGATACATATAATTAAGTGTGGGTTTCCCTAATAAGAAGAAAGGGAATTTTAATAGCTTAAGTCCCTAAAGCTATCTGACCATCCTTGGCTTCTTGTTTGATCTGATGATTGGACAACATAAGAAAGTGTGAAGCTGTTCCCAAGCTTAAGATTCCCCCGCTCTCTCAATATGATGTGATCTTTATGTGAATATTACTTATTTAAACTACTGTTTCTTCATCTTATCGTTTAGTGCCTAGACCTCAGCTGGATTTGAAATATTTAGAAGGAGCTTGTCTACAGATGGTGGATAACTTAATGCACAACTGCTTAATATAGCTGTTTTTCAGAGAGGCAAGAAAACAGTATGTAAAGTGATGTGGAAATACCAGAATAGAGCTCCCTTACTGTGAAAATGCCATTGTTAAACATTTATCAATAGACTCTCTTGCACAGAACATTGGTGACAGTTCAAGCTGTCCTGTAGATGGATTCCCATCCTCCTGGAGATGCGCAGCAATGCACAGTGTGACCAGATCTGCTTCAGCTGTAAAAATGTTCATAATGCATAAATATCCTTTAATGTTTTTGCCCTTAAGTGCATCACAGAAACACAGAGACCCATACTTTACAGAGTGGTAAATTTGTTTTCTAGATGCTGCATCTATTATGGGATTTGAGATTGTGATATTGTGTCACTTTTTTTTTTTTTTTTTTTTCTCTGCAGTATCCCTTGTGTGTAATTAAAAGTAATGACTTCGAATGAGTCCCTGACCTACTTCAACACACTGGAAAGAAACAATTTCTCAAATTCTAACACTATATACTACATAACTTCCTTTGTCACATCCTGTTCTTCCGGAGTGGCACAGCAGATCATGTAAACTAACATGTTATTTCTGTAACACAACTGGTTAGGCTGTATGTTCTAAATGATTGTGATAGAATGCAGTAATACACAGATCTTTAATGTTTCCGAATCCTATAAACTGACATAACTTATGTTAACTATATGAAATTAATTTCTCTTAATTAATTCAGTTTATTTAGCATAGTATCGTGCTGGTCCACTTGATCATCAGAGAACACCTCAGAAATGCTTGGACAGGATAGATTTATTTCTGTTTTTGTGGCTGGGCGGAAAAATTGAGAAAATCAGTGAAGAAGGATGATTTGCTTGTTTGATATTATCTCCACATTGTTATTATGATGGTGGCTGCATCTTCCTCTGTAATTTTTTCACATACCAAGCCCACTTATAATGGCTGTACAAGTAATTGTGTTAGCAACAAACCATGCTGAATTCTTTCTCTGCTCTTCATTGATTCTCAGCTTTGTCCTATCCTCATGAAAAATCTCAGTGCAGTCCATTGAAGAGAGATTTCACTCAGGTTCAACAACTCAGAAGGTAACTGTGCAGGCGACAATGCAGGCGAAGTAAAGCCAGTGAAAAGAATAAGAGGGAATAAAGAGTTCACCTTTCTTAACTTTGAAACATATAGATGTGATGGATTATTTCTGAGACTTGGGGAAGAAAACAACAATATTTATGTTAGCGTTTTTACCACAAAGACCTTATCTTTGAAAATCTACTTAAAAACATATAGATGCCTTCCAAAAATGTTGAGACTCATTTTTAGAAACTCATCCTTAGGTGATGCAAGCACCCGTGATAGAAACCAGCATATATACTTCTAAATAGATATAATTCAGAACTATACATGTTTATATCTATTGGGAAAATATGTTCTGACAGATTGTGCCTCCATGCAGTAAAGTCTATGGAAAGACCTTGACTGAGAAGACCTCATATGCTGAATTTGGAAACCTTTCCAGGATATTATCTGGAGGTAGTTTGTAGTCAATGGATCTGGAAACTCTGCATCTTTCACAGCCACTTTGAGCACAGAAAGAGGCATTTCATATCTCTGAAGACATTAGACTGTTAACACGTTGTATTTTCCCAAGGCGATCTAGTGTTTGTTTATCTCTGAAAATGAATGAACCCATCCTCTTTAATGATGGTATGAATCATCTCTTCAGTTTTTATCATAGAAAGATGAAAACATAGCAAAAAGAAAAACTATCACTCACTAGCTGTGCATGGGTATCTTGATAGTGAGGTGTAGTTAAAAAGAATGGGACTGTGGGATTCAGTGAAAGATGTGTAGCTGTTTACAGTATTATTCCATATTGTGCAGATAACATTTGAACTAACCTCACAAGCTCCATTTATGGTCAGTGAAGGGAAATAGGTAGTTTTAGGGTGTGATTCATCTCCTTCTACAGTTAGTAACAAACCTGAACCTTTTTCATCTTGTTTGGTATAGCACAACATGCTACCGACTCTCATCAAACTCTTTTGAATCTTGAATGTAGACTGTGAATGCCTGCAACATTACCACAGAATGGAACATTTTTTGAAAGTGAAGGCAGGCTAAGATGATGGTTCTGACTGATGGCGATTTACAAATGTGACTAATATTTAAAATATAGTGACCTCAGCTCCCATCCCGCTACTGTTCAATATCTAGGCCCTGAGGATTCATTTCCCTACTGTGAGCATTTTGTGCTAACAGTGCAGAGTACTTTGCAGTACAGAGGAGGGAATAAAAATCTTGAAACGATAGAGTTGTTAATGATTAATGATAGACATTTAAAATTCAAAAAATCACTAATGTTTTATCATAGTCAATTTTTATTTCAAGTTTTAATTTTATTCATTTGCTAACTTTTTCAGTTAGTGGTGAAATGCCAGTTGATTTTGAGCAATTGCTAGCCTCAAGTTTATTAATTTCAATCTGTTAGCTACAATTATTTTCTGTTTTTAAAGTACTACTGCTAATATTCCTCAAAGAAAATAACTTCTCAGTGATGTGAGAAAGAAAAAGAGAAATAAAATGCATAGTTGATATGTTAAAGTTAATAGTGATAGGACTTAGAGGGTAGTGAAACTGAGGATGTGTGTGATTTAAGCCTGTTAGGTTATTGCACAGGCTTACTGTTATGAGTATAACTCATAGTCAGTAATGTTGAAAATTACTAGTTTTACTAGGACCTTTCTGAGGTCCTTTTTTTTTTTCTTTTTCCCTTTTTTTTTTTTTTTTTTTTGTATGAGTTTAACTCATTTCACTGTGTCTGCTGTTCTGCTTCTGAAAGTACACTTTTATCTGAAAGGCTGTATAAAGGAAGATGGCATTTGAAGTCACTTACTGATCCTTTAAATTGACAAATGTAGCAAACAAATGGATTTGAAAGCTCAATCAAATAAGGATCTGCTGAATTTTTGTCCAGAGCTGGGGCAGAATGTTGCAGAGGAGAAGACATACTAAAAGCCAGCTGATGTGACTGGGAGGGCAAACTGAGTCACGTAGTTTTCGCCGCTGTTTTCATTACAGGACCTCCATATGTTTGTGTCTGAATCCCAGCACTGGATGATTAGAGTACAAATCCAGAGTAACACTCTGCTATGAACAGTCCTGGACTTGGGAAGGATGGATGGCTCTTATTTTCAGTGTGGGGAGGCATGGAAGTTGTTACCACTTTACAAAAATAAATGAAAAGTTACTTTATCTTCTCTTGGAACTGATGAACTTCTCCATCAGGAGGTAAAAGTCTGCCCTGTAGTAATATTTTAGTTGACTCAAAAGTTGTTCCTGCTTTGCAGTGATGGTCAATCACACTTTGTGCAGTTATTCTGAAACTAACGAGATTTTAAATGAACTTGGTGGTGAATACAAAAAAAACTCAGGACAATTAAAGATCATTTTTAACTGTTGATTTTCATATGAATCTAACTTGCAGGAGTAATCCATCTACTTATGTTAATTATGTTTTATTTGTCTTTTTTGTTCCTATTTTATTTAAACATTTTAAACATAGGAAAACATTTTATTTTTATGCCAATGAGTTTGGATAATAGAGAGAAGTTGATGAAGCAATCATTGTCTTGCATTAAAGGGCTGAGGGATCGCTGTTAGTTTCAGGAGTAGTACAGTGTGCAGCAGGATTAAGAAGAATACATACTAAAACTGGATATTATTTCAAACTCAAAGTACCACGCTATAAATGTCTGTCTTTGGATAACATTAGAGTTTTTAATAGATCAGCTCAAACTTAAAAGGATTTAAAATAATGCTTCTCTGAATTTCTCTGCATAATTTCAAGTCAATAATTTTAGCTTGTAATAGACTTTATCAATGTATTAAGGTGGGGCAGTAGCCAAATCATAGGACAGGAAAGAATAGCAAAATATAATGTTAATGATCATTCAGACATAAATGTTTTTAGCCATTGGCAGTGAGCATGACAGCTATTGTGTGACAATTGATTCAAATATAGTTAAATAATTTTGAACCTTTTTCCCCAAAGAAAAAGAAATGCTACTAACAGTGTTACATAACATTTAAGTACAAAATATATGTTATGTATTGTATTTAATTTTGATATTTTAAAATGAGGAGTTTAGAATGAGAACTATAAAAGTAAATCTCTTTTTACAGGTCTTTCAAAATGTAAATTTACACCCCAAGGGACGAATAGAATTTAAATTATAAATACAGAATATATTTAGGGAGTTTTAAAAACACGTATTACTGAATTGATAGAGCATAACAGTTTCCTTGCTTAGGCAGCATTATGTTCTATCTTGTAAAATGTACTTGGGGAGATGTAAATAGTTTATTAAGCCTACAGTCCATAACTAGAGTTGTTATATTTTAATGTATATATTTATCATTCATGGATTATTGATCCAGTAAATTCTAACAATTTGTCCTCATGCCAAACCATTTGAATGTTGGTCAGAGTCTTTGCAGTAATCATGTAATGCTGAAGATCCCCACCTTTTAAAATCACTTTGTAGTGCCATCCTGCATATACATGTTATGTGTTTATAGGCAAGCAAGACAGGAAGCGGTCATTCACTTTTGCATAACATGCTTTACAAAGAGAAATCCTCTGGATAGTTCTGCATAGGGAATCTACAGTTCTGGAGAGAAAATGACTGTGAAGTGCTCTCTACAAGCATGATGTATATAAAAAGGAATAAGGAGAATAATTAAATATCACTCCATTGTGTATGGAATGTTTTTCTCCAAGCTTAGGCAAACACTAATCTTTATGGCTTTCTATCTCTCTCTCATACAGCGTATTGTCCTTTCCTCTTGGAAAATTGGCAGAGGCCTGCTAGGTGTGCCCAATAATTTCAGAGGTATTTGGTTTGGACCATGCTTATCTTATGTTCACTTCCAGTGTTTTTAGAAATAATTCTCAGGAAGAAGCTGACCTACAAAGAGCTAAGTAGAAAAGTAGTATCTTTGCGATTCTGAGAGCCCCAGATAAGTGATACTCAAGGTACATAAAATATTTCTATTGATTTAAGACATCTCATTACTGTGTACCAACTCCTCTAATAGATATCTTGGCTGTGTCATCCATCTTGTGCCTGATGAGCAACATGAACTGAGAAAGTTAATGGGTGTAATTCTGTGGTCTGTGGAGATCAAGATTTTTAACAACAGACTGTGTTAAGCTAAAAGATCTCTTAAGAATGTTGATTTTATGAACATTATCTTCAACAAAGCAGTAACCCATAACATTGACAAATATTTTCACACTGAAAAAAAAAAGTAAAATGACAAAGACTGCCTTTATTTTTTTTTTCATCTGCAAAGAAACCCATTGTTTTAGAGAGCAATGGAACAATTTTTGAAAGGAAATGATATGTGCTGTAAAAGTACATATGTAGTATCATAGGTAAAAATCTGTCATGTGTAAAGAGATAAATATGTTTCAAATGTTTATGAAAAGAAAGGGAATTTATACAAGGCAACTTTTGCAAGGGTAATTCATCCTGTATTTTTTACTTAATGTATCTTTGTTTTGTTAGGTATCCTTATTTACAGGAACTATAACCTTTAACTTTTTCTATTATCCTCCTTCAACTTTTTTTTCTGTTCTCTTTGTTGATGCAACATTTCAGATTATTTGTTCTGAAGCTTTTCCATGTGTCCCAATCCATAAATATTTCTTACATAAGAGTATAGGCAAGATATGTTAGTGTTTCTTTTTTTTTTTTTTTTTGGTGGTGGTTTTTTGCTTGTGAATTAGAAATGATTTTGCCATTGCTTAGTTTATAATTTATTTTTCAGACTGCAGAAGCCTATGCTATTTTTAGGGTAGGGCTGGTGCCCATATGCCTTAAATTGATCTTTTTTTTTTTTTTTTGGAAAGTCCAATGCAATAAGGTCCCACTGCATGGGACTCAGCTGTCAAAATTAGAACTTCTGCTATAGCATTTAAAGTGACATTGGTATTTATCTGATCACTTATTATCTAGAACCGGAAAACCCTTGCTTTCAACAGAATAAATCCAGAAACACTCTTCAAATTTTCCTTTTTTTTTTTCCCCAGAAAACTAATCAGTGTTGTAAGATGAGAATTAAGCACCTGTTATTAATAGTGATTATAAATACAATGACCATACATATCTGGGATATCTTTAATTTCAGGCTAATGGGTATTTCATCAGTTGTATTTTAAAACAGAAAATCATTCCCATTTTAAATGATCATAAATATTAAGTAAACTTTCTTCCACAAAAATAATCTTCAGAATAAGTGCATATGGAGAGCCTTTTCTGAACATTCCTATTTATTTCAGAAAACCAAGTGAATATAGAATCATCCCAGATTCTTCATTTTCTCTCAAATTATTAATTTATTTAAAAAAAAAAAAATTAGTCATTTATTCTCTTTTTCTGCTATTTGTTTCCACAGAAAAAGATCGTGGAGGAAGGGCCATAAGGTTTTTTTTGTGACCCTTCTCCTTTATATTGCATGGTATACCAGCAGAGATTTTTTTGTGGAATTTCCATTGCATGAATTTTGCTATTAACTGCATAGTCTGCATATTTTTAAGTCATGCATAATACCATATTGAAAGTTGAGAGAGAAGCCTTGGAAATGGAAGGATAGTGAGACAGCACAGGGTATATAATAAATACACAAAATATCGAAACAGAAAGAATCTACACTTTACTGCTCAAATTTAAATATAGCATTTAAGAATTACAGTATTAAAAACTGACCTATTTCCCTTCTATAGTAATAGCAAGAATTCCTTCTCCTCCCCCCTTCCCTATCCCAACCAGGATCAAAAAAGTTGTTATATTTACACGTCAAGAATCATGGCACCCGGAGAAAAGAAGGATGCATTATTTCTTGGTGAGAATGTTACACAATAAGACCTGACTGACATTTTACAAAATCTGAGATGCTTTCTGATCAGTTGATTTAATTAAACAGATACTCAGTTCTGTGCAGTGCCTGTGCATAATCTATTTTAAGCTTTTCAGACATACAAGTATATAGTGGAAAATGATATTATATTGGCTTGAATTACTTGTCATTTTATTTGCAGATACCTCAAATCAGCTATGCATCCACAGCTCCAGAGCTAAGTGATAACACCAGGTATGACTTTTTCTCTCGAGTGGTTCCACCTGACTCCTACCAAGCTCAGGCCATGGTCGATATCGTGACGGCCCTCGGATGGAACTATGTGTCGACACTCGCTTCCGAAGGAAACTACGGAGAGAGCGGTGTAGAAGCATTTACGCAAATCTCAAGGGAAATTGGTAAGTGCACCTTTATCAGGTGTTATATTTATAACTGACATGTTGCAAAGAGTGACTAAACATTGCCTGGGCGAATGCAGAATGATCCCAATGCCCGCAGAAGTGCAACCTGGATTAAAATGGAGTGTTCTATGGATGATTTTGTTGCTTGCATTTCTTTCAAGGTCTTTGGCACTAATTTAATATGAGCTCCTGACAAAGGCAAAGAATGTATGTGTTTGGCCCCTTTTAGAAAGGGAGAGCTTCCTGATAAATTAGAGACTTGACAAGCATAAGCCTCACGTAGTATGGTTACTTAAAACTGAGACTTATATTAAAGCATTATTGGGGTAGAAAACCACCACTAGTTGAATTACAGTGAAATTTGAGATGACGTGATTGAGCTGACTGCAAAATCCTAATGCAATGAGTCCCATTACCCCTGCTCTGGCATTCATAAATCTAGTTAATAGGGTTTTTAATCTTGCTAGACTTTAACACCACAACAATGAAAACTATGAAGTACAAAAACATACCCTACTTGTTTTTCCTTCAGATTGAAAAGAGCTATATAAATATAGGCATTATGATAAGAAGTCTTTTTAAGTCCATCTGATCTGATTTTTTCTCACACTACAATAACTATTACTGGCCTGAAAAAAATGGCTGTTTCTCAGAGACAATAGATTTTAGATGCCAAGTAATGAAGTAGTAGATGCTTTGAAAGAGGGATGAATGGGTATTTCACTGACTGCAATGTTAAAAGGCAAAAAGTAATATCCTTACAGGAAAAAAAAAATAAAAAAAACAGTTCTCTTGTCCTTCTTCAGAAAGGCTAAGTTACTTTTCTAGGCATGACTGTGAGGAAGACCAATCATTTCTAATTCTTTCAAGTCAGTTTGGATGAGAGAACATAAGGGAATCTTCCATTTTCAATAAACACATGTAATGTAGAGATTGTCTCAGCCGTATCGGTGGTGCATATATGATTAAGGCGCCTGTACCATGAAGAATATTGCTCACAACAGTTTTGCAGTAAGATAAAATCACAAGAATTTGTTATTTAGGATACTGTTGTGTATAATATGATGGATGAATTATCTAATAAATATGCTGTTTCTAGCTTCTAATCAGTACTCTGACCCTATGTGTGAGCCAAGGCAGATCAATGTTCAGTGGTTTGATCTGGAATTAGTGAGGGTATGGCTAATTTATCCAATGTTTAAAGCTAAAATAAAATATGAGATTCTAAGTCTTAGTAAGACAATTCACTCAAAGCACTTAAAATGAAACCATGCTTTGGTTTGTCTGTTATTGCAAATAACCTGAAGATCAATAGCCAGAAAAAAAAGATCCATTAGAAAATTGTAATTCTGGAAATTGCACTGTAGGTCTTGATTGCAGATTTCTAAAATCATTGTTATTAGAAATTTCTTTTGAATATGATGTATTAAAAAGGAAGGCCTATTCTTTGTGTTGGATACTGAACTGAATAGATTGGCTGCCCCAGACATTCACGGCAAAGTTCATTGGTTTAAAATCACTTTTTTTTTTTTCCTGTGTCCCAACTAGTTCTACTGAGTTCTGAAAGTAGATAAATTAAAAAAAGGTCATTTTTACTGTTTCTGATTTCTAGAAATATGACAATTGTTCAGATCATTACAATAATGAGAACCTTGATTTCATTGTAATGGCAATGATTTGAATTTGTGTCAATTGGACCTTACTTAATCCTAAAACAGCCAATTTATTACATGAATAATCCTCGCTTAATGAATGATAGTATGATTGACTCCACAGAATTTAAAATAATGAATGGGAATCCTAAATGTTACACAGATCTTGTACCTCAAGAGATACATTAAATAATTCACTTTCCTTCTACTCCCTTTTGTGACTTTTAAGGATCTAGAAGGCGTTTGCTCTTTACTAGGACACTTTGTTTTGGGAACCTCTATTTTAGTAGCAGCTCATCCACTGCTTTCTTTTGTCATGAAGACTGTTACTTAATGATCAGGCAATGCAATTACCAAATTGTTCTATGGAAATAGGAAAGCAGAGGATAGGCAGAAAATTATAAATCAAACAAGTTATTGAAGAGGAAATTAAAATTCTTGGAAAAATGCTGAAATAATCAGGCAAATTATATGCAACCACAGGGACAAGATCGATAACCAATGCAAATTTGTTAAAAATAAATAATATCAAACTCAACCTAAATATGCATTTGTGTGTGTATTTGTCAGTTTAAGAGATTTACGGTTGAAGAAGAAGCATATGATGTCATGTATGTTGATTTTAGTAGTGTTGTCTCAACTGTCATGAACAATATTCTACTAAGCAAATGTAGTTATTGTGATCTAGATGAATATATCATAAGCTATATGCGGAGCTTCTTAGAAGTCATGTGTGTGTCATGTTTGGCAGGGGCTTATCCTTGTTCAAGTACTAGCCAATATTTCCATGCTTAGCCCAGAAGGAACTGGAAAGAAGCATACAATTTGGAGGTGACTTCAGAATGGGAAGAAATAAGAGTATACTGGAAGAGAGGGGAATAATTCAAAATCAGCTTGATAAATTGAAGATATGGTCTGAGAAAAACAGTATGCAATTTGAGAGACAAATGTAAGGCATCACACTTCAACAAGATGAATCTGTACAGTGAGAAAGGTAAAAAGAATGGATAGAAAATGCCATCTCAAAAAATTATCTGAGCATGATAATGAATTATAATCTTTCTATATTTCCTGTGTCATACTGGAGCTTGTACAGAGGAATATAGTGTGCAAAGTACTGTGAATAATCTCTTGCTTTGCTTGGCTGTGGTGAAACTTCAGTTTGACTTGGTACAGGTTTGGTTCCTCACTTCAGGGAAGGTGAGAGAGTCCATGACTGAGAACAAATATGATAATCACAAATCTTGAAAACATGGCCTGTGAGGAAAGATTGAGCAATATGGTTCATTAGCTGGAAGAAGGCTTGACTAGGAAGAGAAGGTGATGGAAAACAATGTTTTAAAATAGACAAATGGCTTTTACAGAAAGACAGGGAGCTAACCATTCATCAAAGTACAGAATATGTGAACAGAAGCAATTGAATTAAACTCTAGCATGATTCAGCTTAGATTTGAAGAAAGCACTTTTCAATGGCAAAGATATTAAAGCATTAGAACAGATTGCTTGGGGACACACTGGAATGTCCATCATTGACAGACACCTGCTCAGGCATTATATAAGTGTACTTAGTTCTTCCTTGGGGCTGGGAGGTGGACTGAATGGTTTCTTAATGTCCCTTCCAGTCTAATTGAGGTATTCACTGTCCTCAAACCTTTCACCTGAAGCATAGGACTGGAAGCTCTTTTAAAATGGAGAGTTTGATTCTAATTGAATCCTAATTAGAGTGATCTAATTATTAGGTCTGGGAAGCTAGGATTATAAAATCGTTAAATAGTATGAGACTGTGCCTAAAACAGCACAGGTTACCAACTTCAGGTTAATAGAATGTGTATTAAGAGAGCCTAATCATGACTTCAATTCCCTTTTCCTGTGGGCATCTGAATGCATAGGACAACTAAACTCCTTTTTGAATAGTTTATTTCCTTTAAGATGAGCAACCCACAACAGGAGTCAAAGTGAATATAAAGGTATATATAATGGAAAGCAACTGATGTGAAAGACATTGATATCTTAATTTCTGAAATAAAAATGGTGACTAAGAGGGCACAATAGCAGTTTTGAAATTATAAATGAGAGGAAGCTCCCATCTTTTTCAAAATTTTCTCCTATCTCTTTCAATTTTTCTTCAGTCAGACAAGAGTGGAGGATACATAAAGTCTAATATTTTTAAGGTAGAAAATATATATTTGGCTATATAAGTGCTTATTTGTCATGAGCTTGACTCTTTGATTCTGATTCCCAGTTTGATTGGCCCTCTATTCATCTCCTACGTCTTGATAAACAGCTCAGAAAGGAGGGAGCAGTCTTCCTAATGAAATATGGAATACTGAAAAGGTCAAAGTGGTACCACCCTGACATGTCACAGAACATATTATGTATCCAAATTTGCTCTCATTTTAATGACAAAGTTCATGTCTGGGACAAAACAAAGCTGGAAATTAAATATTCTACATGACAATAATTGAAAGGAAGATAGGGAAATGGTACTTATTCTAACTCATTCTCCTGTGCATGATTGTTTGAAGACAATGTCTAAATTTATAATATTTTCTATTGCCATTATAAAGTTAATCAATGACATTACTGCAATCATTTTGGCATAGTGATCAAATTATTTTGGTACATTGGCCAAAGGAATGAAATGATATAAAATGATAAAGCCTAAGAGAACACTGACTCACGGAGAGAAAATAGAAAAGAAAGAAGCACATTTTACCAAGTCCTCATTAAACTGTCATGCTGAATACTGTTCTTCTATTTACTTTGCCGTTAATGATGTTTGACAAAATATGCATTGGTAAGTCTCTAATCAGACTTTCCTTTAAAGGTTCATTTCCTCTGCTATTAGATATCAAATGAATTTACCATTGGAGCTAAAAATGTAAGTTCCTTTTCAATTCTTTACAAGATACAAAAGGCTTGGTTCAGAAAGATCTCTTTGGGGTCAAAGTACTTGCTTAGTTAGTGCAAAATTTGTAAAATACAAGAATATGCAGAACATACGGAAGAATACATAAAATGATAGGTGACATTTTAGCCCTGTAAGTGGTCAATGAAGCATCACCATGAGCTCTGATGGTAAAAAGGTGGTGAAGCCTGTATGGAACACTACCGAAAGGGAAGGGTTAAAGACTGGAAACGGTAGTGATCATTCAGGAAAGGTGAAAAAAGTTAGAATTGCTTGCCCATTTTTGCCTATAAGTCTGGAAATCTGTACATCTTGCCAGAGACATAAAGTTGATAAGAGAACTCAGGACCAGATCTTTACTGAAGTAAAATGACACAGCTTTCTGACAACTTTATCCTAGAAGCGAGCTATATCCTTAATATTAATGTGTACAATGAATGGTTGATTTATAGGAGTGGGATGTTTTTGTAGTTTTACCTACTGTCTTCATTCTAATATAGTGCAGTTAATAGCAGTTAATAGTTAATAGCATTTTTCTGAGAGAGACCAGACTTAATTTATGGCCCATCATAATGTTTTACTATTACAGTCATACTGGTAACTACACCCTTAATTTTAATGAAACTATGCTTTAAAGAATGAATGTGAACAACAAATGCTACGGTAGATTTATTTACATTATTTCATTTTTTTACAGCTAGTTTACATTTTTTCTCCATAGACAGTGGTCTGTGAAAACATTTTTCAATATAATTCTTAAACCATTTTGTCTCTTGCCTGGTCTTTTGTGTCTAGCTATACGCTATATCTCTGCTTTTCTTCAAAATAGTGGACTGTTTCATACCTTTAATATCTTTTTGGATTTCTAAAGCTTTCATGGAAGAAATTTTTAGTGGAAAGTGGAGAGGAACAATTATGCAGAAAAAAAAATCAGTATGTATTTCACTGATAATCAGAAAATAAGTTTGATTGTTTAGATTAATTCCTATTTCCTTCAGTAATTGTTGTATACTTTTAATATCAAGCTAGAGCTTCTCATAGTTTTGTAGTAAAGCTGAAAATTAATTTCTTTCTATTGTCCCTCTACTCACCCAAGATGTTATTTAATATTAGATTAAGAATATCTTGCCTTGTGAAGACAGAAGGAATACAATGTGAAATGTAGTCATTTTCCCAGAAATATATTCCTCCTTTAAAAAATGGATTCAAGCTTAACGGATTAATTTTCCTAACTAATAATATTCTAACAAAACTTCACAAAGGGGAAACAGTTTAATTCAATTTTAAGTTTTACTTCTGTATTTATGCAGCTGAACTCTATTGATAATACTGTATTTCAGGCTGCAAGCTGTAATTAATAATAATGCCATATAATTGACTAAAGGACATTCAAAGAAATGTTTGAAAAAATACAAAATTAGCTGGTAGGTGTTTTAAAGTTGCAAAAGCTCGAAAATGATTCCAGCAGTATCCGTAAGCAGTATACGTAAGAACTGCAAGGTCGGAGTGGCACTTTGCTGGAATGCTCTCTGGCACTCCAGTGATTGCTCGAAGAGGGACTTCCATAATAGCTTCTTGACAGGGTTTGTCTTCTATTAAATAATTCAGGGACTTTTAAAATCTGCTGTAGAAGGCTCACTAGCTACAGAAGGGGAAAGAGAGGGGAAAAAAAACAGTCTAGATCTGTGTATTGTAGCTGCAGTATGTATCATATGGTGTACCCCATTACCAACGGTTATGAGCCTTGCTTCCTAAACCACTGTGATACTGACATGCTCATGATCTTGCAAGAATTGTATTCTATTCATATTTCTTAATTTCTGTAGATATCTTGAGCAGTAATATCCCTCATAAGGTTATTTTTAAGGAACTATGGTTTGCCATAGTAAAAGCCACGTTTGAGGGAAAAAAATAGCCAAAGGAATGCCATTTAAGTAATTTACAGACAGTCATTTTTCATGGATTATCTAAGAAAAAAGTGGTATTTACACATATTTTTAAACACCATTATGCTCTAATACATTTGGAACGAGCTAGTAGTTATGAGATCTTGCGGAATGGTCCCATTTTATCCATGGAGTTTTAAAGCCTATATGCTACAGACTTCCTCTTGTTCCCCTAGTAGAATACATTATTTCTGTTCCATGGGAGGCAATTCACAATTTTATTCTGTGCAGGAAATAGGGAGTTCTGTATGTGTTTGAGATGGAAGTCAGTAAATACTTCCCTGAATCCCAAAGATTTAAATGCACAGGATGACCCTCTCTGAGGTTACCAATGAGGCTCGGAGTGGGAATACCTCATACTTTCTGGTTTTCCTAGCTGATATTTACTATTTTAAACTGGCAGAGTTGTGGACTGTGGTTCATTGACTCCTTCTGTATGATTCAGTTATTGAAGAGCTGCGATATCCCGTTTCTTGAGGCTGAACCTGATTGTTTTCTTATAGTAGTCAACTCATGGGGAACTGAGGCTCCTCAGAAAAAGGACCAGCATGTTTCCACAATGAAACCTACTATGGTGACTACTCTTAGAAAACTCACCAAAATAAATAGGAAAAGGTCATTATAATATCAATCCCTTTATATACGTATATATGTACTCACATATTGAACCCTACTAATGTATCATAGGAGTCACTGAACTGCATGGCATGGCTCACTGAAGATGCACAGATCTAAGTGATGCTTTTACTTTTTACTTCACTTTAGCACTAGATAATAGATAATAATAGATAGTGAGCACAAATTCAAAGAATACTAAAAATAGTCAGGAAACAGATTTTTATTTCAATGGTGCTTTTATTAATGCAACGCCTTATTTGTAGGACATTATATTGTAGTAGTATAATGTTATCTAGTTCAGGATTTTTAAATGTAAAAATGCAAAAGAAATTATACATATATCATGCTAACTTTAAAACAGCAATCTTAATAGATAAAAAGCATACTTTTGTTGAAATAATGTATGGTATTTTGTAATGAATATGCATTTTCATAAAGTAGTTTTCAAATGCAGAGATCTGCAGCAGAGGTTAGGGGTTACAAATTTCAATGCCTATAAATTGAAGTCAATAGTTTAAATAGTGAACAAGTTCAAATAAGATGTGAAATGTTTTTTTTAATATCAAAGGTAATTAAGCTTTAAAACAAAACACTAAAGTGGACTTAGATCAGTAGCAAAAATCTAAAGAGTAATTTTCTACAAAATTTTGTGATGAATATAGAAATTACTGCTTAAACTATAGTCTATACTATGTTCGAAATCAGAGAATAGCATGATTATAGTATTCTTTCTGGACTGCATTCTGGCTGCTTATGACCAAATTTCATACAAACCTGTCAATAGGAAGGGAATTTTTAATGGTTAGTTCTAGTATACATTATTCTTGTTGTAAGTAAAAGTATTTGTGAATGGGATACTAAAAGGTAAAACTGCAGACAGATTAGCTGAATTCTGAAAAAGCTGCCTATGTTCCTTTTTTCCATATTACAAGTCAGTTTTGCTGCAAGATAGGGAAGAAGTATGAAAAATACTTTAAAAAATATTTTTCATAGTGTTTGTAGTTCACTTATACAAAGATTGCGTCAACAGCGAGTTCCAGAAGCTGCATAGATTCTTCATTCAGAGTGATATTTCTCTGCCTTCTTTATCAACAGTCAAGAGCTCCTTTATTCTTCACTTATACCTACTTAGTTTTATTGATTAAATTTTTAACTTCTGCTATTGCCACACACTGCAGAATACTTGCTTTCAGGCAGTTGCCGGAAATGTGGCACCTTGTGTATTGCAAGCATGTGAAATATTGTTGCAAGTCCTGCTTTAATCAGCTTCTAAATATGCAGGCCAGGGTGTATCCTTGATTCGAACCTGTGTGAGCAACCTTGACAACAGAGCGTTTAAAACTCTTGTCTTCCCAGTATGCACAGACTTTTGCAAGCAAAGTCTGTACTGAAGGGCACCAAAGGTGGCATGGTGGTACAGGCTTGGTGTGTGTTTACCTGTTCTCTTTTGTTAACACATCAAAGGGTTCACAGTATTTGAATTGTTTCGAATTTGAATCTTGGTTGTGCTCCATTGGTTTGTGACTGGTGAGTCTAACCTTAGCAAGTTGCACCTCTTGAAGAGAAGTTTCATTCTCCTGAGTTACCTTAGAAAATTGCATTTTCTTTCTTTGTTTTAACCAGAGTAATTGTGCTTGAGTAGCTTCAAATGTGTAGCATTTTAGCATTAGGAGAAGATGTCTCATGAGAGAATGATGTCTCATGAGTGAGTATCAGCAATTTGTTTTTACTAACAGCTCTTTTGTGATCGATGTTTGCAGTTTAAGCAGTGAAACGCTTGGACTATCATACTGAGTCAGACACTGCGTCAGACACTGCAGGTCGATATTTTGTCTCCAGTGGTGGCCTCAGAGGAAGAGAGAGGTCCCCAAACATCTTTGAATGGTCCCTGGCAGAATTGTGTATCCAAAGAAGCCTTCCTTCTGTAACCTCAGGTTACAGTGGGTGATGTCTAGGTTTACTGAAGCATAAAAACTTATAATCGTTGTATTTTTTTACTATTACCATTTTAACCTTACTCATTGAATATTTTGATATTGTGAGTGGTAAGGTGCAGAAGCCAGTTAACCTCTCATATTATACATTCCTACTTAACTCTGAAATAGAAAATATGAAATAATTGCAGTTAAATAGTTTTGGATTCCTCATTTCATTTCATTTATATCATTTATATCTCTGTTAAGCTGTGTAGCCAAGACTGAACACTCCAAGTGAAGCCTTACTGTATGATTAATGTAGTGTCATTGTAATCTCATTTTTGCTCTTGGCCCCATTCTTTACAGATCCTGACAATTTGTAAGCTTTTTCTGTTGGCTGCTGGGTATCAGGCAAATTATTTCCAAGAGCTATCTATTTTGACATTCAAAGTTTATTAACAAATGGCTACAGCTGATTTAGAGCTCAATGATGTGTGTGAACAATTTTAGGTATTCTTGCCAGTGTGTACTCTCTTGCATTTGTCAATAGTCAATATTTTTCTATGATGCACTTGTTTATCTAGCCTTGTCAGTACTCTCTCTATCTCTCTCTCTATTCTTGATTATTTCAAATAGTATTATGCCATCTTCAAAATTTCCCATCTTTCTGCTCACGGCTCTATTCCTACCTTTTATTTTAGACAGCATTGTGTTATAAAGCACAAGCCATAGCAAGTATTTCTGGACTACAGTTTTGTTAATCTTTTTCCAAGGATTTAAATTTGATTGCTTCTTTGTATTCATTGTTTTTTATTATGAGTCATCATTCATTTTAATAATTCTGTGTAGTTACATAGCATAATACGTGACACTGTACATTATATGTTATAGGTTACTACATAATATATGGCTACATCTTCAGTAGCAGGTTATATACAGACATGTCTTTTCAGTCTGTCATTAACTTCATGGCAGCTGCCTTAAGTCTGAAAAAAATATTATGACATGTAGAATTTAGCATCTTGATTGGCCTTTGGAGATTTTGCTTATCTAAGAGATAAAGAATGATAGTGTAAATTTTGACAAATCTCCCCTCCCCCCAAACAAACAAACATGACATAGTAAAAGGACATCCACTATCATTCTTCCTTTATATGTTGATAAAAGCCTAATATTTGTTGGATCTTATCAGTGGGCTAATCTGTGGGATCTTCACTCCTAGTTGTTTGTTGTTGTTTTCTGAACTTGTTTTGATACATATTTTTTGGGCCTTAAAACACAGATGTATCCATGGCTTACTTGGGGAACAAAGTTTGCAGTTGCCACTGACTGCTATTTTTACTACGTTATGCAAATATAAGGCTCTGGACCTTTGTTCATCTGCCTGATGTAGAACAATTGAATAACTTGAATGTTACTATAATGAAAATCTTCCTCCAAGATTACGAGATAGGAATGTTTGATTGCAAATGTCAAGGCTACATTGTTTTCCATTTCATTGTGTTTAATTTCATTCCTGTGTTGAAGGGTAGGGGACTGTATTGTGTTGAGTCACAGTAAGCACATGTTTACTACTAAAATTGCAGTGGTGTATCTTAGAAATCACTGCTACTACTATCTCAGATGCTTGCACGTGCTTGTGTATGTTCAGGCTGGAGTAACCCATTCAGTTAGCTGCAAAGCATTCCTTCAGTTTTGTTACATGAACTGCCCACAAAGCACCAAAGAATTCTGTTCAAAGAACAGAATAATTCAAAGAATTACTATTACTCATTCCAAAAGAGCAGGCATATGTGTATGCTTCACTAATATTTGGAAAGACTCCTACACCATTTTTTTTCTCTCTTTCAGAAATACCTAATTCTTATGCAAATTACAAGCTGTGATACCATCACTATAAACTGGGATGGCAGCAATATGAATACTGTGAAATGTTAGAGAATAAAAAAAAGAAAGATTTCCCCCCTCTCCCCCTTACTAGCAACAAATGGTTCACTATCATCAAAACTCTGCTCTCTCATGGACTTTCTATAGTGAAAATACTGTTGTTCGTTCCTCTGATTTTCAGCAATTTTTTTCAATATAGAATGATTTGTGGCTTCTCATCTTTTAGCAGAAACTGAAATGAAACTAATTGTTTCAAATGATGAAGTTCTAACAAAATTACTGGCCTTCTTCTTTAGAACTATAATTAAAGCAGGGTATTTTGACTAGACAATTAATCAAGAGGAAGAGTTACAAAACAATACCCTTGAGTAGCAGAGATGTCATGGAATTAAATCCCCATGTACTGCTATAGCCCTACGCTGCCAGAAAATTCCTGCCGTGCATATACTGAGGATGTTACATGGAGCTCTACCTTGACCATCATCCCCATGGAGCTGCAGGTAACATGGAGCTCTACCCATGTTATCCCCAGCTCCTCCCTGGGTTGCTTGCCAGAATGCCATGATTCTTCAGTAGGAGGAACAAAATTCTAAATCCCTGGTAAACAGAACAAGGAAGTTGCTTATTTCCAAAGAGTGTGACACATATGGAATTTGTAAATGTTCCAGAAAACCCTACTCCAACACCTTGAGGAGCCTTAGAAACATTTGTGCGGAGATTTTGCAGCATGACATTAATCCCCTGGGAAACTTCTGCTCTCTAAGCTAAAGAAAAAGCCACAGCTGTTTTCAGGAATACCAAGACAAGCTCTGCTTTCTTTCAAAAATGAGAATGAAAAGTCCTGTAGTCATTTTCTTGCTAGTATTCCCACCTCCTTCTTTGGTGCTCCTTTTCCCTTCCTCCCTTCTTTCTTTGTGTTTCTCCTCTGTGCTGCCACTTTTTTAAAAACAGCATGTGTGCATCTCAGAACATCTAAAGAGTCTGTAATGTCAGAGAGAATTACTTTTTTACTGAACTTCAGTTGTGCTTCTTGGGATACTGAGGAACCAACAAGGGCTGCTTCCCCAGAAAGGTTCCAGAAGCGAGAAAAAATGATATTTTTATTTCCTGGGACTGTATGACTTCATTTTCTTAAGGTTTAAGCTAATGTTTTGCATGATTACCAGGAAAGCTGTGCCTTGTACAATGACACATGGACAAACAGGAATGTCCAGTACATTCCTGTAAACCTTAGAGCAAGAAAAGACTCTGTTCACTAATATATTTAGGCACTAGCCATAAGAGGGCAGTATTTTTATGTACACTCTAGAAGGTGTATTTTAACACAATTTGCAAGCACATCAGATTTGCCTTGATATGCATCACAATGTTTTCTGAAAAGTCCCGGAATTTGAGTGATATGATTATAAGTATTTTACCCAACATGTTAACACATTTAATGAAGTGCAGATAGCTCAATAGCTCTATTTATAAAATTTTCAAATCTCACAATTACTTCCATAATGTTGTAGCATATTTAGTGGATCAAGTCCTTTCAGAGCTTATTTAAGAAGTAGAAATATTATTTAATTTTAGGTATTTCTTCCCTTTTTTCCTTTTTTTTTTTTTACAGAAGAATTTCTTTTTCAAAATATAATGCACATTTCACAGGACTGATGATTCCAGCCTCATGCTTGCTGTTCTTGCTTTTTGCATCATGTGTGTAGGACTAGCATGTGAGTTTTATTACCAATAATAAAGACTTCATCATCAGTATACAGATAATTAGATAAGATGATCCCAAGCAACAATTTACATATAAAAATGCTGTCAGAAAAGGATAAAATAGTCAAATGGAAAAGAGATGGACTTGCATCAGGAACAAGCTTTTCCTTATGGTGTCACGTGGGAATGCTGCCATTTTGCTGCAAGTAAATTGAGAAGGTTTTAAGAGAAATTAGGTGCTTTTTTTTTTTTTTTTTGGTAGAAGTTTTTGTACAAAATTGCACAAAATGTCAAGGGTTCAGGCCCCAAATGACAAATTAAGCTATTGATAATTAGGTCCCTGAAGAAGCTAGTAGTTATGACAGACGAAATAATACTGTGATTGTTTAGAAGGTTAATGAGAAACAGCCAACCATACCAACATAATATATTCTTTCTCTCAATAAGATATGTGAAAAATGTATGATTCCTTTTTTTCTCCAGTTAATTAAAAAAAAAATTGTAACCTACAAAGTGTTATTGGCGATGTAGATAGAGGTGTCCACAGCTGAGCCTGGACACTTACTTACATATTTCTTATTGAGGTTAATGGGCATTTCACAAGTAAATCCCTTCCTGGTTTTATCATTTTAGTTAATCAAATGTACATGCACCAACAGTGATGTCTGTGCAGAGGCTGTTAAAGTCAGTGGGACTCTGGAGATAATTTTCCTTCCATGTGGACCTTGGTACAGGCTGAGCACAGTGGGGGGAAAAAGATTTCGAGTGACAACAAGTGTTCAATTCTGACACAGAATGACTTCCCAATTAGAGAATAATGGTAATGGCCAGTTTTCCTCAGTAATGTCCTTGAAATTATAAGGCTCATTAACTAAACTTAGTTTAACTGGAGTCTTCTTAGCTTTCTTTGTCTTTCTGTGATAAATAATTGCAAAGGAGACAGTTTTTGGAATGAAGGGTATTTCAATGTGTTCAGGAAATGTTAGTTATGGAAGAGGAGGAGTTCCTGTATATGTACTTGCTACCGTAAGGTTGTGACAAGCCCCTGGGACTACCTACAATTCAGGTGCCTCTCAGGAGGAACCATCAAAGGCATTCAAGGACTACTTTAATTGGAAGAGAGCTATCTTCTATTTTTCTTTCTTTTCTTTTTTCCCTTTTTTACCTGAAATGAAGCTTTTTGGTTGCTTGTTGTTATTTCAGTATCTATATAGTCAAAGTAAAAAAGATTCAGTGAACTTACTATGTACATGCTTAAAGAGTAAGATATATTGTGAACAAATGTTTCTGTTCTTGTACAATGACAGAAGTTCCATGTTGAAAAAAAGAAATGAGAAATAAAAAATAAAGAAAACAAAAGATAAAAATATTTCTACGGTTTCTGCCATTCTGTTATCAGCCTTTAATTTATGTTATATTCAACTTTACTTAACAAAATATAGTTATGTTTTCATGGTGAACAGTATGCTAGGTAGTCTAATGCTTTACTGAATAGGGAAGTCAGTTCTACTCTGTGTAACTTATAGGAATAAAAATAAAACAAGTTGTGAAAGGAACCCCAAACGGTTGTTCAGACTCCAAGAGACTCAAGTTTAGCTTCCATATCCCTCATCATCATTTCTTTTTCCGAAAACTATTAATATATTGCAGCTTTACAATAATATTATGATTGTTAAGTCTATAGTTTTTAAATATAGATTTATTCAAATTGTGCTTCTTCAGTAAAAATTTCTCTTGGTCATGCCCAAAATCTCTCTACTCTAGCTCACTCTGTCTTAACTGTCTTGGCACTGAAAGGGTAAGAGCAGTAAAATACAGCCTCAAGTGTGGCTTTGTCGCTGTAGTTAGGAGATATGGTTTTGAAATACAACCAAGAAAGCAGATCTTCTAACTCGGGGAATGTATTTTATACCAAGTCACTTCTTGAATTAGAACAACGTAAATTCTAATATTTTCCTGTTGAAACTACTGCAATTCCATGGAATATAAGGCAAGCCAGATTTCATCCCAGTATGTCTGCTATAGTAAGCTTCTGGTTAATCTCTGTTCTGACTGCTAAAACTTAAAAACAACGAACCCCCTGCCTCCCCTCACCACACTCAGAACATAGACATTTAATTAGTTTACTTAATAAAAAATCTTCGCCCCTACAGATCAGCTGAAACCTTAGTAATAAGTGCAAAAGAGCACGGTTGCTTCCAAACTTTTTGGTATATCAGGAGTGTTCCAATATTGCAAATCTTTACAATTTATCATGTTAGAAATCTATTACATGAGATCATGGTGAGAGAGTTTACATAACACTATTACTTTTGCTTACCCAACATTATTAATTCTGTACATTCACAAGCACTGATTTTCCCACCATTCTAATTCATTCCCTTTCATGCATATGAATAAATAGATTTTTAGAGGGAGAAGGAATACTAATAAGATTGATGCTGCTGAGAACCATCGTGATGAGACACCAAGATTAGCCTCAGCCTGTCCCTGATTAATTTTCTAGATCAGCCTTTATTCTTACTAAGATAATGTTGCCTGGTAGTCAAATGGAAGAGAAAGCAATCATTCCATTGCAGGGTCAACCTAAGGCAAGAACCTATGATTTGTTTATTAAAGTAATCCTCGTATTCCTGAGTGTCTCTGAAGTCCTCTAGGACTAAGATGATGATAAGAGAAGTGCTAAACAAGGGTAAATTTGGCTTTACTTGTTTTTATAATAAATCTACATTAAATACCGGGTTTGATTACTTGACTCTTGATTGCTGTCATCTAACAGGACAAAGGTCTCATCAAAGACATCTTAGCTCTGTAGACACCTGGATTTATCCATTTGAGGCTCCTGCTGCTGGAGGCTCCCCTTCAAGCCCGGGTGTAAGCAGGCCATGTCCAGAACGCTGCTAAGCACTCAGAGACACCTGAAAACATCATCTGTGGTCAGGAGAGTGATTGACGTCAGGGTCAGGTTATTTTCTGCATAGGGGAATATGCATCCTCACAGTGCAGTAGTTTAATCATACACTTCAGCCAAGAAGAGGACTGGAAAACAATCATTATTCATGAACCTGTTCCCTTCAATGATAGTCTAAAATGCATAGTTATACCAGAGACTTGAAAATAAAGGATATCTTCTCACATGTGCCATTAATAACTGGAACAGAACCAAACTTTCCTCTTGTCTTCTACTTCTGGCCATCTTACTCTCACAGGAAAACTTGGGGTGACTCGAGTGCCAGAGGATGGTGATTTTAGCGGTGTGTATTCAGCTGCTCCAGGCTAGCTACAACCAGAAGCTGCTGGGAGGATGCTTAGTTCCAGAAGGACAGAGGTGTGCTAGGGGAATGAGATGTTCCTCTGCATATTTTTATCTGCTGACTGCCTAAGTTCCCTGAGGGTCAACTGAGTGTCCCTATTTGGGACACACACTTAAAATTTGATTCTGTCAATGCCTAAATTAATCATCTCATTAGCAGGATTTTATTTCATCCCATGGGTATTTTATACCAGCATAAGAACTCTTGTAGGAAAGGAGTCGGAGAGTTCTCAATCCAAAATTTAATATTATGAACAAGAATACAGAGACTACTTTGTTTAAGGGAAGGGATAGAAAATGCCTGAGTTATTCTTGGAAGAGAGATGACTGAAATTTAATTTTCATTAAAGTAATTATCCACTTGCCTCAAAGCATGAGAGTCTGAATGCAGCTGAATGGAATCCAACCAAGGGTCCACCTAACTCAGGGTTCTGTTGCTGCACAGGCACCTCACAGGAAAACTGAAGGAGCAAGATATATGTGCAAAATGATTCACTAGGATTTCCTGCACTGTAAATTGTAGCTGGGCCATTGTATTCAACAGCTATTTGATTAATCTCTGTTCCCTGAATTTGTTAACTCTCATAAAAGCCTGAAAGAAGATAGAAGACTGTGGTTTTGTGGGTTTTTTTTTCTTTCCTTTTTTTTCTTTTTTCTTTTTTTTTTTTTCTTTATCTAAACTGTAGATATATCTGGCTCTAAACATTAAAGAAACAAGCCCTTCTATGAGCAGGGGTAGAAGGAAGGCCAGCATCCTATGGCTTGGTATTTCATGGTTGAATCAGTTGAGAACTCCGATTAAAATTTTATCTGTTGGTCAGGCTATGTAGATTCTCTGGTGTCTAGCAAGAACTAAGGTTAGTTTTATCTCATTGAGGCCACTAATTGGATCTCCCTTCTCTAATCAGCCTTGTAGTATCGTGAAAGATGAATGAACTTAAGAATCTTTTGGACCTATACCTTTCCATCGTTTGGGTAAAACTGGGCAAAAACCTTCATGCAACAGGAGAAAGGCAGAGGCTGAAAGCTATGTCAGATCTTAAAGAATATGATATTGGATCATGTGAGCTTTTCTTAAAATGTAAAATGGAAAAAAATCTCTCCAATACAGGAAACATCAATAGCAGAATCAAAACTCATTTTGGAGCATTAAATGAATAGCCTTGTTTTCATTCAAAATTATTGTAGTAAATGCCATTTTTTCTCCTCCTTGGAAATCAGCATTTACTGGAGAAAAATATGAGACTAATTTCTCTGTTGAGAATAAGCTGAATTCTGAAAAACAAGAGGAAAATGAAGCAAGTGAAGAATTTGATTTCATTTGATCAATGAATTATACATTGTTTATAAAACACTGAAACTCATCAAAGCCTCCATCTTTTCTGCACTGTAATATTTACCTTCCCTATAGTATTTGTGGCATTCAGAACTCAGTGTGGCATGCTGTAAATATCACAGTAACTGTAACTACTCTGTGTGGTAAATGTCAAGATTTTAATTGCACCTACTAAGCCACAGGCTTTTTATTGCTTGTTTGGAAGAAGCATGTAATGAGCATCTCACTAGGAAGTTGCATGATGAAGGGATTCATCAACATGGTTTACCTGATGCTGCTCAATGGGGGAAATTGTTATTAAGTAGCTTTAGGATGTAAAGAAATCCAGGACCTGGAAAAAAAAGAATAAGGAAAAAGAAATGGAGAAATATGTTTCTGTGACAGTGTTCTTCCCAAATATATAACAGGATAATGTCATCACTATTAAATAGTCATGTCATAATGTCTTTGATATCCAGATGTTGCCTAACCATTGCAGAATGCAAATAAAGACACTACTGACAAAGACAAGAGTTGGAAATAGTAAATTATAAAGGTATTTATCTCTCTGCACTAGTCTCAGTTTAAGTGTGTTGTCTTTAGCCAAACAGGAAATAATTCTTATTATATATGATACAGGTCTGACAGGGTCCTTCCTGCTTCTGGCATTTATAGGCACTGTTCAGAAAAAAAGATTAACATAAGTCAAGTTCTACCTGAAAAATACGGTAGCTTGTACTAGAACAGTTAAGGTCTCAGCAATATGCTAAGCACAAACTTCCACATCAGTTCTATGGTTCTTGTTTTTAATGACCAAAATGCTTCTATTATGGAGATGAAGTTGCAGTATATTCAATGTTGCCTCCAACTTCTGACAGAACACATGGAGAAAATACTCTTCTATCCAATCTACCTGATCCAAGCAGGACACCTCAGGATGCAAAAGACAGCCCTGAACCTTAACACAGAGATTTGCTTCTAAAGGCAACTTGCAAGTTAACTGCCAGAAAAATCCCCCAGAACCCTTCAAGCCCTGGCAGAGGGTTTTATGTGCTCACTCCAAAGGCAAGAAGTGCTGCAGGCATTTTGTGCACTTCCATTGCATTATGTGAGTTGCAGTAATGCGTCACTATTTTTGCTTCACTATTTTTTCTTCAGCTTTGTGATTTGAGGAAAGTGTTGGAAGAAAGGTCTCAAGTTTTAAGATGTTACAGAAAGGAAGCTTAGAGTAGATGTTACAGAACTTCATAGGACTGAGGAGGTTCAGTGGACCTATTGCCAGGTGGTTTGTAGTCCTGGGGAACTGGATCTGTGGACCTATACAGCTTTATCTAATCCCTTGTTCCTATTTGGCTGCGTACAGTGTCTTCTGCATGATAGAAAGGTGTTGAAAGAATCTTTTACTAGCTAAATATGAGAGATTTGTCTAATGCTTTGTTAGCATTTTGTGGGAGAAGTATGTTGCAGGTGGCTACAGAAATATTGATTACCATAACATATTTTCAAGTAAGCATTTTAAGAGATTTTTTAACATTTAAAGGATATTATTATTCCTTTTCCAGATCATCTAATTACATTATACATCTGACTGCATGGAGAAAATATGCTGAAATATGGAAATGGATCAAACTAAATGTTTGGGTTAGTCCATAGCATGGTAATTTGTTCCACAGAATCACAGAATGATTGAGGTTGGAAGGGACCTCTAGAGAACACAGAACCACAGAATCACAGAATGCCTAAGGTTGGAAGGGACCTCTAGAGGTCATCTAGTCCAACCCCCCTGCACACGCAGGGC
>JAWLRI010000001.1:14938588-14958002 GCA_034781795.1 Crypturellus tataupa
TTGTGGAGTCCCCTTCCCTGGAGATCTTCAAGACCCGTTTGGATGCTGCCCTGTGCCATGTGCTCTAGGTGGCCCTGTGTGTGCAGGAGGGTTGGACTAGATGACCTTTTGAGGTCCCTTCCAACCTTAGGCATTCTATGATTCTATGATTCTATGATTTAAAGCTGTGAGATGTGTATATGAGGCTATTCCCACAGAATAGTGAACATTATTTCTTGTTTTTTTTGGGGAATCAAAAATATATGGCAAAACTTTCCTTCAGTTTATTGCCAAAAATGTGTGATCTCCCATCTCTGCTTTCAGAGCTGTCCATGTTTGTTAATGTTACTTCTCAATTATATATTTATATATATATTTATATATAATTTTTATATTTATATATTTCCGTGCATGGAAATATTCCTCTGGTTGCAGCCTCTCCAGCAGCTATCTCCATTTACATCTTTTCATCATTTAGTAAATAGCACTTTAAGTAAAGGCCCATGCACAATTTATAAGAGGAACATAAATTTCATGTATATTTATAATAATACAACAGCTACCTGCACACATGCTGCTACCCTAATTGTGATATAGCTTTTCTCTGGAGCACGTAGGTGCATATTTATTTCAAATCAATGACAAATATGCTTTACTTTCATGTAAGTACTTATTTGTTTGTATTTTCTGTGTGCCTTTTCCTCGGATAAACAAATGACATGTCCAACCTGAACATTTACTGTATATCTGTTCTTTCATAGAATCGTTATGGGTGGCAAAGGCCTTCAAGATCATCAAATCCAAACATACTTTCACACTGCTCTAGGTCCCATGATGTTAGTGTTGGGAAAGCTTGATTCTTGTTCCTCTGTTCCTCTGTTGGCTTGATGCAACTGTCATCCTCAGTGGGAAGCTGTCACGATCCCCTCTGCTCTGTCCTAGGGAGCACCGGTGACATGGGTGTTGAGAATTGTGTAGCATAATCTATGCAAGAAAACTGGGGAATGTAAACCATGGAATAGACAAAATCTTAAAAATGTATAAAATGGGCATCAAAAGTAGGAATGACAAGCGGTGTTGCTGCTATTTTGAAAGTTTTGGAAGTTATTTGGGAAGCACATTTGGCTGCATTGTTCATGTGTTAGTTTTGCAAGTGTGCTCAGGGATCTCACATTTCATATTAATTAAGTTAACAAGGTTATGAAGTGAAATGTTTATAAGGAAGAGAGAGGAGATAGGCATGTCATCAGGGAAGGGAACTGCATCATAACTTGCCAGTTTTGTTCTCCCAGTCTTCCAAATCAGCCAGAAAGACGGGAGATCTGTGTGCCTATACTCTTCATGAGTCAATCAAACGGCTTCTTTTCTTAGACTGCTTGATAAGAAAGCAATCTTGTTGTTTTGAATCTTAACTCCATGAGATAGTTTTAGTTCTCTTTTATTGTTAATAATGCCCAAAGGTCTCAATCAAATTTGTATCTTGACATATTACTCACAATATTTATATGCAGAAATAGTCCCTGCCCCAAGACTTCACAGTCTTATATGGAAGCAGAATATGAATTATTACAAATGATAACTGGGCTGGAGGAAAGCAAACAGTGATAATGAAAGCAGAGGAATATAAATTGCCCTGTGTGCATCCCAGTTGTTTCTTATTAGTTAATAAATACATAGCTAGATAGTTCTTTTTACTGAGCAGCTTGGGCACAGTTAATCAAGAGATTATATTACATAGGTTGTGGCAAATGTGTATATTGAGACAGTCCTGCAACAGGAAGAGAGAAAATCCAGTGGATTATTCAGAGGTAGTATTTTGCCTGGTAGATAAGAAAAAAATATTGCTTTGCACTGTTCCTTATTTAACATTTCTTCACAGAGGAGCCTTTTGAAAAGGAACAAATTGTTTAAATGTCTTTCTGCATTTAAGATACTTATTAAAAATAATTCCATACTATATTTTCACAAGATACAGACTGACCTCTTTATCTTGATTAGAATCTGAATGGGGAAAATGGTGGTGTGCTTAGAAGTTATTATTAAACCTTCAGGATGGCTTCAACATAGATCTTGCAATGGAATTCTATGCAAAACCTCTAGTTCAGATAGATTTTAGGCTGCATTCTAAGACAAAATTTTAGACATATGATATATGGTGTCTCATAGAATGTCTTAAAACTTTATTACTAGAAAATAATTTTGTGGCATCACAAATGGCAAGGAAAATCAAAAATTCATGTAAGAAGGATAAAACTAACCTGTTTGTTCAAGTTGTATTAATGGGGAAGTTGCAAAAGGCAGATTTTAAGTAGGGTGAAATTGGTATACCCCAAGACTTCATCAGGGTATTGCTTTGGTTAATACTATAACCACATAAATAGACACATGAAAAATTTCACTAGAAAATCTGTTTTTGTGTGTGTGTGTTTAAATTCTAAGAATATACAGCTCCAAAATGTGAGATTGTAATAGCCCAGAGATAAAAAAAAAAAAAAAAAAAACACTCAAAAACTGTTTTGCAACAATAAAATGGTGACACTGATTAAATGCCGTTGTTATATTAGGTCTCCATGGAAACACTAAGAACCCAAAGGCCAAAATGTTCTTTATATATTGACGTTGAACAGGATTCTGGCTGACTTTTCTGAATTTCTGTGGAGGGAGAGGGAAGTGGTATACAAAAGATGAAGGGGCTGTTAGTCCTTAACCGCTAGTCCCCAGATCCTTGCTGTTACTCTAGGAATTTGTGGGCTTCTAGTGTGATTTTCTTAGCTTCTTGCTGATGCCTCAGCCTGGCATGACCATATTGCACACAGCATGCATTTTCAACTACTCTGCTCGCAGAGATATTGAATTCATCTTGGTGGGTTTATTACTGGAGCAGTTCCATGTTTTTGTTGAAAATCATAAAGGTACCCTTGGCTACAACTGACTTTGTAACCTTGGTCTGCCCCTTTGAATAATGATCCTCCCTCCCTTAAAAGAGCAAATCATCCTTAGTTTTCCTGGAAAGAATGAAAAAGTAGTAATTATGCACTTACAATTTAGCCTTTTCAAGTAAAACCAATGAGATGATTGTGTTTCACAGAAGTGTACTGGCGGATCCTAGATAAAATTAGAAGAATGGTTAGGGTTGTGTCTGGGGAAAAATAATCACAAGCATATTGAACAGGAAGAAGATTGATGGAAATCAATAATGTTGAATTGGCAGTAATAGACGATTAGATACAAGTTTGTTGTGAAATATGGCAGCAAAAAGTCAAAGGAGTTTAGAATTAAGGCATATTTAGAGGCATCGCAGCTAGAACAGAAGGTGATAATGCCCCTTACTGAAAGCTGCTAATACTACAAGCAGGAACAGTACTGGGCATTACCATACTGGAAAAGTGCTAACAATTCAGGAGTTTCCTGAAGAACAGTCATGTGGTGAAGTACAGGAAACTATTAACTTGAAAAGAAAGAGCACATGATAAGAATAGTTTCTACTTAGAGCCTTTATTTTTTGTCTTGGAAAGCATAGCTTTATGGATATTGAAAATTTTCCAAATATGGCAATTTTAAAAATCAGGATATAATACTTTATTTTATTTCTTCCTCTGTTTCTCTGTTGTTTTCTCTATCCCAAATTTTTAGTTTATTTCTGCTTAGAAATATATATAGTATCGTTACATAAACATAAATTACATTGGTACATGGTATTGTTTATCTTTTATGTTAACATTTTTTGTACAGTGTTTTTATGCTAGAAAAAGGGGAAGACTGAGACGGAAAGTCACACTTCTAATGATTTTTTGTACCTCCATAAAGGTACCTTTATGGAGGCCACTTGACCTCTAGATACGGTTCCAGAAAGGCATGAGTCTCCCATAGCTCCTACACAACACAAGCCTTGATACCTCAGATACTGCAAGGCATCTAAAGGGCTGTAGGAAACTGGGCACCTAAGGCCTAAGATGTTACTGTCTGTCCATGTTTAAGTCACTAAAGTCCACCTGCTTTTTTAAAGTAATTTCAATGTGTTCCTTTTTTTTTTTTTTCTTTTCTTAATTTCTGTTCTTAAGAAAAAGAAACCCTCTCAGCAGAGCAGAAATTCTGAAGCATAAATTCTCTCTATTTCTGATACAAATCCACCAAATCATATAAAGACAGACATGCAAAGCAGGAAGGGGAAAGAATGAAATATAGGATCAAAGGAGGTTAGTTTGAATGTTTAAGAAAATGAACAAGGAAGATCTAGATGACTGATAGGGGAGCTTTCAAGGTGGTCTAGGCTCTCATAATAGACTACTAATCTGTATATGTTAGCAGAATCTAGAATCTAATGCAATTATTTGAATTAAGCACAGTCTGTGAAATCTGCACACAGTGAGTGGAATATTTCTTTTTATGGCTGTGATTTGAAGGTTTTTATATTGTAAGGCATACAATCCTTTTTCTTAGAAACTTTGGAATTCATGTTGAAATCATATAGTTAGGTCTGAAGTGCAAACATACTAGTCCCGACATTTAGGCTTTGCATACAGTTTGACATAAGAAGAAATCTTTACTGGAGTCAGATCTGTGTGAATTCTACCAACAAAGCAAGAATAAATTATACTTGGATCCACAGATGGAAAAAAAATCCTATGCAGTTTGCATAGGATCAGCCAGTAAATAAATAAATAAAGGAAAGAAATAAAGAAGTTAGATTATAGATGGATACTTGATCACTGAGAAACAAGTTGTTCTCTCACTTTCTATGTATGTATCTTACATACACTTTAATTTTCTGTATGAGGGCATACTTAAATGTTCTATTATTTAGAATGAAGTAAGACTGATACTGATATTTTAAGTGTATAAATTAAAAATGTTAAATAAAATTACTAAGATATAAACTCTAATCTACTTTAAAGCATCAACACAAAATAATTAGAAAGAATTTCTTGCCCAATAATATCAGTCTGAAGTGTATACTTCAGTATCTTTATCCGCATGATATTCTTCTGACCTAATAAATCTTATCATGGAGGAGCATAAAAGATGATGAAAGTAGTCTTTACAGATTTTGCTCCATTAAATGATATTAATGCAAGGAAACAAAAAGGGATTTAATAACAGCAAAAAAAAAAAAAAAAAAAAAGGATCAAGATGTAAGATAAATCCTGTCAAGATGCAGAGCTTATACGTAAAAATGTAATGTCTATTGTACCGGCATATACTGTTACTCTATAAAAAAAAATTTCGTTTACATGAGTAAACAAAAAAGGCACATAGCAAAGCTTTGTTGCACTTATTATGTTTTGTGATGAATATCAATAGTAAAATGAGTATTATTATACCAGAGAAAAGTATTATAAAAAGGATTTTTGTTTACCTTTATTCAAAGTCTTTCCACATTACTTTATGTAACTATCAGACTTCAGGGATCTGCAATGCAGTGTAAAATTCCTTAGGTGTTAGTGGATCACTCAGCACCATCAACTCCCATCAACTTCCCCCAGCTTCCCCAGTCATGTACGTTGCATTGCACAACGAGATGAGCAGCAACCAGATTACTTGATTTTTCTTCCTAAATCTAATTTAACAGTTTGCACTTGATGAAATGATCAAAGCTGTTTCCTGAAGTGTTGTCATTAATTTGATTGGATTCATAGTTTGAGACATAAGAGATTTGTAGTACATGGCCATAGGCCAAAAAATGTGATTATTTAACCTGATTCACACATTTTGAAGAGACCGCTCTTTAAAAGTACAAGCCAGGATTATGTGGACCTTTTCATTCTGACATGACAAATTTAAATAGTTTTATTTATTTATTTATTTCCAAATAACTAAAGTACTGGGGCAATTTGTCTAGTTTATAAAGTGTACCAAAACAGTAAGGGTCTGGTTAGACATTTAGCTGTGAATCAAGCAAGGGCTCCAGTTGCTTATGAGCTGTTCTTCATACCTCAGCATGTTTCACTTGCAGGTGACTCATGCTGAGGTACTGCTAAATTGCTTTCTCAGCTAGCTCTGCGGAAACAAGAGAGTGAAGACTGTGGCAGAGAACTTGATATCACTCTACAGATGCTATATGAAAAAGATAGTAGATATGAACATAGGACAAATGTGAATCTTATAGTCTGTCAGCACCTTTTCTACCTGAGGTGGGAGGTTAAAGGCTAATTTAGAACATTTAAAAATTTTAAAGACTATAAAATTTAGGAAAAAGCTTTGTTTCTTTGTGGAGTTGATTCAATATGGAAAGTCTAGTGTCCTTAACATAAGCCTTACTTTGGCATCCAAAGTCACACATTATGGGAGAATTTTATATTATAACCAGTTCAGAGAACTGAATGTTCTCTCATTCCATGAGTAATCTGGTGAAATCTTATTGTTAAAAAGATACATTCAACATTTTGTCATAAATAAAAATATTTTTCCATATAAAGAAGTAAAAAAATTGAGACGAATGTTTTCAGGGTTTTTAGGTGGGAACTGATCAATTTATGGGTAATAAAAAGGATAATGAAGTGGTAAAACAAATGATAAAATCTTAAGGACAGTTTATACCTGTAAAAAGTCTTCATCATATGGCAAACATAGGTATACTCAAGAAACATGAATTTTAAGACATCTAAATATAAGATCATTTATGAAGAAACAGGAAGAGTATCCCACAAGGTGTTTTGGCTAAGTGGGCTGAAGATATCATTGAGTGTATAAATGAAGTATTAATGTGAATGGCATAGAGATATATAATATCTCTAGTTAGTGAGAGTAATACAGTATTCATTTTTTTTCTTCTGAAGTAAACAAATAGAAGTTTTAGCTAAATGAAAGATTTAAGGATAGTAAATCTTACGCTGGGAGACTTAAGGAGCTTACTGAAGAGAAGGTTGAGAGTAACTGAAATTTGTCTATATGTTACTCTCAAAGGGAAAATATTCTTTATATATCAAAGGTACTGCATATTATTAAGTAGCTGAAACTGGTGCTGGGCAAAGATTTTGTTTACCAGTAGCATTATCTAAGATCTGAAGTGTTCAGCAAATGATGTTAGATGGTTTCGTTGGTGAATCTTTTCAAACAACTTTGGAGATTTTTCTCGCTGAATGCTTAAGAGCAGTGTTGATGTGGTAGCTGATGAACAAAAAGATGGTGTCTAAACCTTGGAATTCAAAGGCCAAACAGAAAAGAGAAAATGGAATTCACCAGTTCAACCTAAAGGCATGGGTTTGAATTAAATTTCTGGATGATGTTGTACAAGATTGTGCAGATAAGAGCAGGTGTCAATAAAAAGCACCCCCAATCCTCTTAATTTATGAATTGCATCTCAGAATACAAGTGAAATATGGGTATATACACCTATATATGAAAATATATATACCTTTTCATTTTTCAAAACACCTGACATTGCCTCCTGAAAGATTAGAGTGATAGATATGAAGAAATGTAGGCTTTATAAATAAAGAACAGGCTAGGCAATTGGGGTTCATCTTCCTTTTCTGAAAGAAAGTAGAGGACTACTGTAACAAATAGATCATTGTTTCCAGAGCTCTTTTATAATCTCTTGAACTGGGGTCATTGCATAACTAGTAAAAGGACAAGGAAAGTCTGGCTTCTTTCAGTAGCTTTTAGAAATCTAAAAGAAGCAGTTCTTCACTGTTTAGGTTTTATCTCCCTTGAGCAGCAGTGAAAATGCTTCATTGACAGACATTTATTGGGGATAATTTTTCTGTTGTTGTTGTTCTCACTTGTTGAATCTTTAATTCTTTCCAGTAGAAGCAGTAGTGAATTGTTGTTCTTGAAAAGCTAGCAGCAGTGGAAGGTGCTTTCCTCTTCACAGGCCAAGGCTGGAAATCTGTCTTTGGTCCTCTTGGTAGGACAGAAAAGTTGAAGTTTCACTGAGGAGAGGTTTCAATGGAACATCAGTGTCTCATTTGTTGCATATTTTATATAAAAATTGGTGTGATATTTCCCCAACCATGTCACCTTTGAAATATATGTCTGTAACTCTATTTTATGGAAAGTCTTATTCTGATAAGGGCCTGCTAATGCCCTTATAGTCCACTCAGTGAGAGGGTGGAAGGCAAGGGTCACAAATTGAAATACAACAAATTTCAAGAAAATGCTTCTTTATTGTGAGGTGTTTGGACTTTGGAACAGGTTTGCCATAGAGTTTGTAGAGTCTCCATCGCTGGACACAGTCAAAACCCAGCTAGACATGGAAGTAGACAACATCCTCTCCTGACCATATCTGAACAGAGGAGCTTGGGCCAGGTGATCTCCAGAAGTTCCTTCTAACCCCAACTGTATAAAATACAAACAAACAAACAAACCAAAAACAAATAAATAAAACAAATAAAAACAAAACCAAAAAGAAGTACCCCCACAGAGAACTTAGTAGGAATAAGTGGGAATAAGACTGGTGTCCGCCTTTCTGGATGCATGAAATTTAGTATGAGTTTTGAAATCAGGGAAGAATTCACAGGAATTCCTGAAAGAGCCATATTTTGGCCAATATGGTTTGACTGATATCTAAGAGTAAGAAGTACGTATTTTACTTTTTAAGTGTCACAGCATATGTTTGTCCAGTTATTCACAAAACCAGTGTCTCACTCATGAGGAAATCACAGAGGAACCATCAGAGAGATGAAAATATTGTCATTCAGGGCCTCCCTTTGTAGTTTTACAGTGAATGCTATCAAAAGTATGCAATCTTATTCATTATGTCACTTGTCTGAGCTTTATTGATCAAGTGTCTATGAAAATAAACACAGTCATTTAGGGAGAACAATGAATTAGCTACTCGATCTTCCGGGTTGCTGATTTATTCCTGGAATATGCTGAGCAAATTCAACCCTCCTCTCCCAGTTACCGGTCACCGGTCAGAATTCAAACTACTGTTTCCATCCAAAAAGTGCTCAATATCCCAGAGGGTAAGGCCATAACACCATGAAACTGCATAAAATTTCAATGTGGGTTGACAAAAAGATATCAATATAGCTACTTTCTAGTAATTTAACTTCTGGAAAATCACAACAAAATGTTGCTTTAATATGTTGTCAAGCGTTAATTATCCAAGCAGCAAAGTACAGCATTTGACCACATATTGTGTCAACAGAATTCATCTTGGTTGTATTAAAATGAAAAATTAAAACAAACAAAGAACTCCAAAAAACAGAAGCTGCAAAGGAACTGTTAAGTGACAGAACAGGGTGAATGAATACACTTTGCAAATGCAACCAAGCCAAGATTCTCATTGCACTTAATATCTGTGTCCATTGGTGCAACTCTGATGATTTTTGTGACATTTTTCCTTCGGTTAGTATGAATGTTAGTGAAGAAACTCAGTTCATTGCAGATGCCCTGTGGAGTCCCCCTCCTAGCTCCTAAGATGGAGCTCTGAGGTGACATGCAGGCTATGTTTACATGGGCAGATACAGACAGTTGCTTTCCTTTTCCGTCTGTGCTCTCAGACAGCTGGGTGCCTGTCAGCAGCAAGTGTTATTTTAGTGCTAATCTTAAAAAATAATAAAACAAGGTAACATGGTTCTGTGGTTTTTGAACTGGAGCTGGCTTATATCCAGAGACCTCAGAATGCTCACTCACACGAGTGATCAGGTGACAGCACCTGCTGATGCACACGTTTGTGAAATCACACCGGATTTTGTGCAGCTTTGTGTTCCTAGGATGTACATACTTGATATTACCTTTGCTTTCTTTCCATCTTTTGTAGAGTTTATGGAGCAAAAGTAGGGCTGCAGAACTTAATCCACTGATATTATTCCAACAATATTTCTCAGCTAATACAAAACTTTTTATTTCTATGGATTGTACTCGGTGTATGGTGCATTTTATCTCAACAGCAGCTCTTTATCATTCTTTCCTTAACATACTGGAGAAGAAGGAAAAGGAGAAAGATCAATAAGCTCTTGGTTATCTTGGATTGTCAATGAGTAGCATATTTCTAGCTCAAATTATTTCCATAAATGTTTTTCTTGCAGATGGCACAATATGGACAGCAGATTTTGTTTCTTTCTCTTTTTAAAAATTGTATATTTGTAATATTTCAGAAAGTGAGAAGCAGATAGCGTTGGTGATGAATAAAGAGGCACTTTAGCAGAGGCACATAACACAGCTGCTTGCTTCCTGCATCTCTATTGTATGGATACAGAGGAGTTTTTCACATCCAGCTCTGAACTCTGACCTCACTTGAGAAATTATGTCTTTCAGCCTTGGGTCTCTACTGATCAGCAGGAGCTGTCATGACTAGTCTTTGTGATCACCTTAAAGAGGTCACCAAAATGGAAAACGAGGGTTTTTAAAGGGACTAAAAGACAGAAACAACTAGACAGTCAAATAACAGTATAAAATATGAGTGAGATTGCAATCTAACTTACATACACATCCACAGAGGTAAATGGAATATTCCAGGAGCAGCAAGGGCAGTGAAAACCTTCTGGGTTTTTATGACTTGACCTCCTGTCTAGACAAGGGAGAGTGAGTGTGCAGGACCACAAGAGTGTTGTGCTGCAGAGACTTGGGGCACTTGGCTGCGGATTGAACCAGGGCTGAAAGAGAAATAAGCGGCACCAGATGTTGTGCTTGCTCAGCTTATCTGGCTTCATCTGGAGTAGCAAGGGCTAAGAAGGTACAAGATATTAGCCATGCCTGATACCCAGTATTGGGACAGGTCTGTTTGTCTACGCCTTGTAGCAGGCTGAATCTCAAGAATGGCAGGGAACAGTTTAGAAGTTGACATAAATGGGGTTATTTAACACTTATCAAGGAAATAATGTGAAAGAATGACAGAATGTGAAGAAGAATGAGAAGGCAGAGTGAACAACAAATGAGTTTTAGCTGGAGTTAGCTAAAGGTGGCTGATAGGCATGAAATACTATAGTGTATAACTATGACCAGCAAATAACATTTGTTACTTTAGGCATCTATGTTTTGGCAAAAGTCATAGTCTTCAAGCTAATTATTTGTCACATACTCTTCTGAGGCTTTGCCCACGTTTTGGAACTGATTAACTCATGAAAATGTACAGATCCACATGGATTTTGTGAGATGTTTTCAATGTTATTCTACAGTATTTTTGCAGAGTATGTTGTCTGCCTGTCTAGATGCAGCCTGCACTTACCTGAATCAAAACGTGGTGTAAAGCAAAGCATGCTACTTGCTGCCGGTGGAGACTCCTGGGAGAGCCTGAATCATCTCCACACTTGAAGAAATACACAGCTTGCAGGGAGCAAGGTGAGGAGGACCAACTCACCAGCTAATCACTTTGGAATAGGCCCTTCAGAAACAGAACAAGTCCTCTCTCTCAACACTTCTGTCATACTATTTGATTACACTGTGAGCTGATGTGCACATAGACTAAAGTTCTTTTGCGCTGGTAGTGTAAAAATAGTCTAAATTGAAAAAAAAGCATTTATGTTTTACTGTAAGCAAGAACTATGCTTAAATAGCATAGCTATTTTAGAATAGATGGTAATGAACTTCCAAGGGTCATGGAAGGGTAAATTAGGATGGTAAAAGGTTAGGCCAGGCGTATAAATTAAGAGAATTAAGAAGATTTAGGTCATTTAGTTTAGAGAGAACAATAAGGGCTAAGGTCATAGAAACATTTTTAAATGGTGAAGGGTTTATCTGAAACTGGAAAACTGTGCTCCTTGCTCTGAGCTCATATTGAAAGAACTGGTGAACCTTTAGTGAACCTGATTTATAGTAAATTTAGTGTAGAAACATTTTAAAATGATTTGTCTTTGAATAACTGATAGATGAAATTCCTTTCTATTAAAAGTTAGTCAAGTCATTTAATCAGATATAAATGGAAGTGGAATGGACCTGTGAAGAACTACAACGGACAGAAACCAGTAATCCGAGAGTAGGTAGGCAAAACTGGTTGGTGGGACAAAGTGAATATTTTGCTTTATCAATTGTGATAATTGCGTGGAAGAAAAAAATCTGCAGTAAAATGAGAAGATTGGCTGCACTTAGTGTTTTTATCCCTCTAAAATGGCATGTGTATTCTGATTCTGCGGTGTTAGTTAACAAGACACTTTGTGTTTTTTTCTTTCTTTGTAGTAAGTATGCAAAGGCAAACAATATGTTCTTGGAATTTCATAAATTTCCACTATGAATTAGACTACAGATTTTTATGCAGGGCAATAAAACTCAATAACAACTCCAGGCCAGTTACCACCACCCCATTCAATCACAATTAGTGTGAGTACCCTGACAGATAGAAATCTACTGTATTGAGATGCCAGCATTAAATATATACTTTTTTTAATATAGAAAATGGAAATCCTAGATTGTTTTTATATGCATGTAAAACTATTGACAGTTTAAAGTGACAAAAATATTTTTAGGCAAGTGAATATAACAAAATGCCATCAGATCTGAGATCTTTCTAGAAATCCAAACAATGTGCATTTCCAGGTGTCCAAAGGTTTTGCATAGCGGATGCACTTAGAATTCTAAGTTGCAGAGGCAAAGCTTGAAAGAAAGGTCACTACTAATTCTAAATTAGTATTTCATGCTTTGCAAGAAAATTGTCTCTGAGTAAGGAAACTAAAAATGTTCTGAGTTCATAATTTCTGATTTGAATTATGCTGCATTTGAGACAGAGCTAGTAAAGCAAATAGACAAGTGGCAATCTTCTAGTCTCTCTGCAATGGCCATCAATGACCTCATCTTTCATAGGATTTATAAATAATGAATAAGAAATAATGAATTTAGTCAAAAGCAAAGATGTGAAATACCTGCAGTAAATCTTTGTAGTTAAGGCACCCTATTCCCATGATCCAACTATTTTGCAAGAGTGTCCCCCAAGCTGCAAGCCCTTTATTTGCAAAATAACAATTTTTATTGTTAAAGAAGTGTCTTTTTGTTAAACAGGGGCCAAATTGGTAAGATGCTTAGCAGTTTCTCTGAGTTCATCAGTACTTTTATATTCTTTGGCAAGTGAGCGTGCCTTGCAGGATAGGGGCCTTAGTGATTGAAGCTGAGATTCTAATATTGGCTATTATCAAAGAGCTCTGATTGATTAACTGGTGTGAGGTTTCTCTGATATTCAGGTGCACAGTGCAATTAGCTCAAATACAGTTCATGTTAGCAGTTTTCTCTTTGTAACCCTTTTGATTTTACCACACAAATGGTTCAGACAGATATAAACAGTTTATCCAAGTCTTGGTTGCAATACACATAATAAAGCTTAGTTTCTACAAGGACATTGACTGTGTCTCTGCTGGGATTGCAAATGTCTATTAGTCAGGCATCTGCTTTTCTTTTGAGATTCAGAAAGCAAGTGTGGATCATGTAGGTTTATTTTTACCAGATACATTTTTCCTTTCTGCAGGTAAACAATTTGCGTAATCTTTTTTTTTTTCCCTTTACTCTTCTTGTATAGGAACTATTCAGACAGAATGTTTTTATTGACATTGATTTTATTTATTTATTATGTTCCAATGCTGTCCCCCTTGTTAAGAAACCTTGGAGTTCGTTCCAAAGCCTGTAGCTGGTATTTCAAATTATAGTACAAATGAAACAACACATTCTATTCTGACAGAAATCTTCACAATGCAACTAGGGAGATTATATTTTCTCGCAGAAATTTTGAGGTCTTTGCTATGAAGTCAACTTATTAATTTTGAATGGAATTTTTCCCTGATATTATGGTTTGGTATTTATTCACTAAAAATATACTTTTTTCCTTTGGATTCAACTCACATTCATTCACTTTATTTCTGATATTATCATGCAACTGGAGCTAGAATGAAGAATTACTTATATATTTCATGTGTTTTCTGTCATAGCTTGAGAAAATCTGGAAGCTGTTGTCAGAGGAGAAGACCAAAGCACTACAAGGCCGAGGTTAACACACTAACTCACCCTCAGGCGTTCCACTTAGGCAAAGTTATGTCCCCATTATGAAAGTCATTGTCAATGAGTATCGCTGGACTTAAATGTGTTCACTGGGAGACATCATTAAGCATTTCTCCTGAGTGCACCCTGATTAAATAGTGCATCTAATAATAGATATTGTAACAGGTCACTGACTGGATGACAGGATATTTCCATATTTCCACTGATCAGGAATCTCGAAATTTACTCCATTTGTTATGGACAACTGAACACAGGGAAAAAAAAATCCTATATAGTGAATTTCGAATGTCTCAGAAAATGTTCCAGTAATTTCATTGGGATTATCTCATTCACAGAACTTCATAGAGAAGCTTCCAGATTTGCGAGATGAATTACGAGTTAGATCAGTACCTGGGTTATAGTTAAGCAAATTGCCAAAAATTCATGAATCAAGATTGATGGGAAAAATAGATTATATCTACTATAAGTTGAGAAATTACTAATATCTTGATTGTCTAAGGTAGTAAAGTCTCACATTCAACTACTTAGAGAATTGCAAAATAAAATTTTATTAAAGAAAAATATTGTCCATTTGGAGAAAAATACATGGAAATCTCCATGTTTTGCAATTTTGCCTGGACATAGCAACTGACTGTCACTGCAAACTGGTGCTCAAGGAGGCCTGCACTGCAGAGGAAGAGGTCTGGATGACAGCTGGAGGGTCCAGGAAAGGTGCTGGGAACCACAGATTTAGGTGAGAGGGGCAGAGTACTGGGGCTCAAAGGGACACAGAGAGGCTTCCTCGGTGGGGACTGTGCAGAGCCTTTCTGAGATGATGTGTGGGCTGCCTGACCTAGGAGACCTGTCTCTGGGGATGCACTGGTTGGGGGAGAGATGTTTTAAAATATATATTTTTGTACTATTTAACCTGGTGGCTTTGAAATTGCTTTATTTATAAAGTTAATTGCCCTAGATTTGGGAGATCCTAGGTTTTCGGACTCTTAAGAGTCTTATAATTCACTTGATGACTTTATTATAAGGAAAAATTCTTGATAGAGCCACCCAAAGCTCAATCTAAAGAGGTGAGAAGGGCAGGGAGGAAATCTTTTCAGTCAAAGATTTGTCAAAGTGGTAATGAAAAATGCAAAAAAAAAAAAAAAGTATGAAGGCGGATTAGTGCAATATGCAAATGTAGAAGATATTGATTTTTTTTAAACAACAGATTAAATGATGAGTTGCAGGTGTGGAAAAAAGTCCTAACATTGAGCATATTTCTTATGAGCATTAAGGACTGCTCTGCTAATTGTAAATTGCATACTTATAAATGAAACCACTGACCTTCTGCTAAAGCTGTTTACTTTTTGTAGAAGTAGATGAAATCACAATTCTCTGGAGGAGTTTCCTGGCTATCTCTTTCCTTAGAATTTCAGCGGTGTATGTTCTTCTTCATATGTCTTCTGATATTCCCCTACTAATTCAGAAAATTTTAAAATTATTCAACTCTGACTATATTTTTCCTCAGCCTAGCTTTTCTGGTTTTAGGGATTTTATCTAGATATCTTAGATTTTCATTTTACTGTAAAGATGACTTTTTAATTAGTTTAGAAACAACCTTTCACAGTGTTGCTTAACAATACAAGAAAGAAATTTTGAAACAGTGATGTATTTAATAACTAGCTGTGAAAGGAAGTATGAGATAGTGAAGAGAAGAAAACATTTACTCCATGATATATAATGTCAACAGAGAAGAAGGCATTAATAACACATCAGCAACAATTTGTGCATAGTAACACTTAATTTTTACCATTTTGTTATCCAGTTTATCCTTCTCAAGATTATAGTTTATATCTCCAATGGGGATTTATGGGTCAATTTCAAGAAATGTCTCTTGCAATATCAAACATTCTGACCCTTGAGTGTTCAAGTGCTACTATTTCACGAACCAGTGAAGCATAGTTAGCTTTTAGAGTTCTCATCTTGCTAATCAGGAAAGATTGTTGAGAAACTACGATTTTCAAAAATCGCGTATTTTCAGCCATTATGTCACTCATTGTGTGGAACCATTTCTCACCTTGTATTCAGATGGTTAAAAATATTGTTCAAGAAGAAGCAATAATCTGTGCACGAAAATTGTCAGATTTGGTCTGCATAACTGCATATGCACCTTGAGACAAAAATATGTTGAATTCTTTGCCATTCTGGTCACATATATATACTTGTGCATACCTCACTATAGATGAGATGCTTGTCCTATACTAGTAGTGAGTCTTTGCCAGTAAAGATGTCTTTGTGCCTAACATGAGGTTACTAAATCTTGCTACTTCTATTCTTATGAGACTTTTGCATATTTTATAACAGTCTTATTTTATGTAATCTTCCCTCATCTACACCATTATTCCTATTATTATTCCATTATTCCACTCAACATTATACCTATAGCTCCTCCTCCTCTGAGAAGGATGGAGATGGATGAGATCTTTATACCCTTCCTGATCATTAGGAGAGCCAAAGGATTTATTATTTACCTTAATCCAAATGTTTAGTTTGTTGTTGTTATTTTTAAAGAAAATGACTCAGAATGACTGAGAATTCAGACTTTAAAGACTGATTCAGATGCAACACCAGGTCTAAAACTTGAACCAGATTTAGGGTTACATTTTTATTTTGGACTAGATTCAGGGTTTGTCAATAAAAGAGTTCAGATTCTGAAATCTGCCAAAGATCAGATTCAGTACTACTTACCAGAAAAGTAAACATATTTAAACCTTATTGATTACACTTGCACTTAAGGCCAAGATTATTATCATTTTTGTACTGACAGAAAAGAGATAAGAATGATAAGGTTCTTAATGTAGGCACCTACTTAGTTATGTCTGTTAGACAGAATACATTTCAGCCTAAGTAAATAAATGAGAGTTTAGGTTATATCATTTCAAAGGAGTGAGAAGAAATCAAAACTGAATTAAAAGGATATCTGACAGCAAAGATTTACATGTTTTATTAGCTTGAGAACATGTGCAAACAAATTGCCCAAGATTTGGTGAAATATGCCATAAGTGTAATGGGAAATCATTTTTCAGAGTTATGATAGTTATGCACTTGAGCTAAGAATGTCTGTATGGTATTTGAATTGCTGGTATATAGACTAATTGCTCATTCTGCTCGCTAACTGTCAAATTTCATGCCTACCAATTAGTTAAGCTGAACACATTTCACTCCTTATGGACTAAAATTATCTTGCTGTGGATATCTTTTATTCTTTTATAGGTAGCTTGAATATGGCCCTATTGTACTGTTCAAACAAGACAGGAAAGCTATTGTATTTCAGTTATTTGCCTTAGTTTAGTCTTTTACTGGGTATAATAAAGAAGCTGAATATGTCATCCAAGGACTTAGCTGACACAGAAAGGGAACTTCCTCATTGTGCTTATATAAAATACATACCAGTGTATCACATAGCTCTGTGGTGAGAATTAGAGTGAAACTTGCATTGTTAATCCTCTGTTGAATAAATAAAAAGCTACAGTTGAATAAGTGTAGGTTAAATGTTGATATTATCTTCTGGAAGCATATGTCTGTGAGTGTACTGAGCAATTAGGTTTAGAAAATTCAAAAGGTAGTATAAATTTTATTATATTTTTAGCCTGCAGATATCAGAAGCAATTTTTCATTTGTGGGTTTTTGTTTTTCCTTTAGAAGCATAAAATTTTATTCTCAGTCCAGAAGAACATACTGAAGTTCACAATGTGATGAGACATTCCTTGAAATGCTCTTACGTTAAGTGCCATTGGTTTCAGAATCAAGAGAACATCTCTATTAAACTATCTAAAGCAGCCAAATTAAATTTAAATCTTTGATCAACCCATCTTTAATTTGATCATTTCTCTAATAGAAAATCTAACATTTAATTATAGCTGCTTACATTAAAGTATTAAATACCAGAGCATTTGACTGATCTTTTCTATGCAGCTTTGAAGAATAGAAATCTTGCTTCTTTTATAACTGTCATCAGAGAACTTTTGTTAACTTCCTTGTCTCCATAAAGCAGGCAATTTGTCCATGAATCTCCTTTATGCACAAAATTAGCTGTCTTTTCTTAATTTTATAATTTTAAAGACTGCTTTGTTGCCTGAAAATAGAGCTAGAATTCAATAATGACAATGTTTTAGATGGCAGAGGTTAGGAGTGACTAGGAGAAATTAAAGTATTCTTTACAAGAGAACTTTAGAGCAAAGTATACAAAAGTAATGACAGAATAAAGGAAAAGGATTGTGGGAAGAAGATGATGATTTCTTGCAGGTGGACAGCTGTTTTAATTTGCATGAAAAAAATATTTTAAGACAGAAAAACTTTAAGCACTCAGAAGTGCCAAATTAATTCTCAATTCATGTAAGCATTTCCCCTATAGTAAAAAAAGGGCAAAAGATGTTTCCTTGCTAGATAAAGGCCTGAACAAATACCTCTTTCAGTTGGACCAGCCAGGGTGACTATAATCTGCTTGATACTTGGGTCACCCCTCCCCTTCAGGTTAACCAGAGCTCATGGTGTTACGACCTAACTTCATTGAACTCAGAATGGGCAGGCTAGCTCAGGTATTGTAAACTGTTAACTGTGACCTCATTTAGTACTACAAAAGCTTTTATTGTGTTTGAAATGGGTTAGGAAACCACTGCACAAGCAGATGAGCAGCGAAAAGGCAGTGAATGCATGAGGAGTGCCTAGGGGACGGTGATCTCAGGTGGACCAGCCGGAGCTGGAGCTGGCTGCTGGTTGCTGGTGTCCTAGTGTTCCTGGCTTCTTGCAGCATATTGCTGCTCCAAGCTCCATATCCACCTCCCGTATATGCACATGCTTTGAAGCACTTCATCTCACCGCACTTGAAATGTTTTTGACATCAAATGTGTATGGTATGAAAATAGTCATCAGAGAAATCAAAGCAGTGGATAGAAGAGACATGCCTTTGTCACTTAGGTACGTCTCAGTGCTGTTTCCAATATTTTAATGAGACCTTGTTGTTACGAATGACAATAGCAGAATATTGTGTTATGTAGCACTTCTGGTAGGACTTTTATTTTTTACACGCACTTTATTTTACTTCAGTCATGTCAAGGAAGTAAAAGCAGAAGATGAATTTGTTGCCATTTGTAATGTTGCATTTACCTAGTATTATCTTTCTCTTCTTCCCTCTTTTATCTTCTGTTTTAGAAATACTATTTCCCTGGAGATGGGCTTTCTGTTATTTGGTGTCCAGAGAAGGAAATAAGCTGTAGAGATGAGTTCAGGTACCAATTTATATAGCAGTATAAACATTTTTAGTCCAGCTTTGTATTTTCCACATCATCTGTGAAAGATCCTGGAGAATGGGGGAGGTGCCGGAGAACTGGAAGAAAGCCAATGTCACACCAGTCTTCAAAAAAGGCAAGGAGGAGGATCCGGACAACTACAGGCCGGTCAGCCTCACCTCCATCCCTGGAAAAGTGATGGAACAGCTTATGCTGGCTGTTGTCTCCAGGCATATGGAGGACAAGAAGGTGCTCAGGACTAGTCAGCATGGATTCACGAAAGGGAAATCATGCTTGACTAACCTGATAGC
>JAWLRI010000001.1:14958102-15001010 GCA_034781795.1 Crypturellus tataupa
TGGAACAGGCTGCCCAGAGAGGTTGTGGAGTCTCCTTCCCTGGAGATCTTCAAGACCCGTTTGGATGCAGCCCTGTGTCACATGCTCTAGGTGGCCCTGTGTGTGCAGGAGGGTTGGACTAGATGACCTTTTGAGGTCCCTTCCAACCTTAAGCATTCTATGATTCTATGATCTCCTATGCATTCTAGAATGATTTGGACAGAAAGTATTACAGGAAGTTTTTAGGCAATCTAATCCATGAAGTGACAAGACCTACCTCACTTCTGTCAAGTATTTGTTTTCATGCTCAGATACCATCAATGACAGAACTTTCACAGTTTGAAAAAGAAAACCAAAACCAAAACACTCAGTGATTTAGGTGTCCTGATTCTAAGGGTATATTTTTTCCTATTTCTAAACCGAATCTTCCTTTCTGCAATTTAATGTCATTACTTTGTGTCTTGGACACCATGAATATAGAGAACACGTCCATGTCTTCTGTGCTAGATATTTAGTATAATATCGTGTTACCCATGTCACTTGTTTTTGTGAATTAGCAGATAGGTATAAGCTTTTTAAGTATGACTGATTTGGTTCAAGAACTATTGACTTAAATGTGAAAAAACAAAACGGAAGACGAGGTATCTGCTAAAAACAGAGGATTACATGGTCATTTAATGATGAAAAATGCCAAACTTAAGACACTACTGCTGTCTTCCAGAAGGCTGTATGATATTGTTAAGGTTATCTTGCACTGAACCCAAATTATTTGCTGGGAAAATGTGATCCTGGAAAAACAACAACAACAACAAAAACAGCTAAATTTCCTTTAAGAAAAAAATAGCTGAGACTTACAAATTTGTTAATAAATGATTATGCATTTCTGATTTAACATTCTGAATGTTTTATTATTTCCTATAAATTATTGTATACAATCTTCAATTGATATTAGAGAATATTTAGATATTTTTCTATACAGATCTTCCTTTGTTTTCCTAGTCAAAAGGCTCTATTATAGTTGAGATAATGTTCAAAAGATAACTGTTCTAGTACTACTCAAAATGAGTTCTCTTTCATTATATTTTCTCATTGGCAAAGATCTTTTCTACCAAAATCAGCATGAAAAAATGCCATTTCTGAAGTAACTGAGCATGGCTAGATTTGCTACTAGAGCATTGCCACTAGTGATGGACAATGCTACACGAACTTGCTGCAGTGATGCACCAAGAAAAAGATCACAATAGGCTTAACTTCTGTGATATTGATCTGAAAAGTAACAGAAACAAGATTTCCCTGTGCTGCTCCTCAGTTGTTCATGGGCTGAAGAACATGCCACATAAACTGTGACAGTGTCCAGAAGGGAATTTAAAGCACCAGCAATGATAGGACAGAACAGATTAAACGTATATCCCAAGTCCTGCCTCCGCTTATAGTGCTGAAGTATACCTTGGTATACCTCTCATTGCAACTTGACATGCTCAATGTAGGTTTTGTTACTTGTAAGGAGTCTCTTTTGGTGTGGGTATAACATAGATTATCAGATAGCACCATGAAATACATATGAAGAAAAAAAAAAATTGAGGAGTTCTTCCTCTGCTCTGCAGAAGTTGTGCAGTTGAAGCACTATTTATTAAAGAACATTTGTGCATTTCTATAACATGGATTAGTAAATCTGTAAATGGTTGTTGTTAACCCTAAGTGCACTTGCTCAGTATTTTTCCTGGGAAAGACTGAAAATAGTCTGTGGAGACATTTTTTTTGTGCTATTTCTGGATTTTCTGCTGATATGATATACTGCTTTGATGCCTCTTGTTACACAAAAAAACATAATGACATCTGCAGTGACTTACCAGCACAAAGGAAATATGGAAGATTGCAATTGTTTACCTGTTGTGTATGTTTGATGGAAAGTTTGCACTGGGATAACTCATTCTGTTTGTCATGGCTCCCATTAATTTGAGATGCTCTCTGCAGCTGGGCTGGCAACACTTCAAACAAGGGAGATTCAGACCTCTCTAGTTTCAAATGAAATAACGATTTTCTGCTAATAATATACTATTAAAAATGGTGTAAACTTCATTAGCACATTTTCAACATGCATTTTATGGAGGAAAGAATAAATAAAGTGTCCTGAACCAATTTGTGAAAACTTCATTGATTATGATACCTGCGTGGGTGCTCTCACCTTGGGAAGCGTGATAAAGCCAGTACCTATTAGCAATGTGGGAATCTTTCTGCTATGCAGCTCTAAATACAGTGCTGACAAATGTATTCAACATATTTTCATGCTGTCCTATATTTAGTGATTCTCTGTAGTATTTGCAGCCGGTAGATATTTGCCTTTAGATTTGCTATGCAGAAAAGAAAGGAAGATATGAAAGTAGGGAAGAAAGCATTTTTTCAAAATAGAATTTGTTAGTGGAACACAAACAGTCCTGTGCTGGCAAGTGGAGCAAATAAAAGTGATGTGATAGAGAAAGATTGTTTTCTTCTCTCCTGTGCATTTGCTGTTTTAATTAAAATAAGTTAGCAACTAAGCACTATTTAAAGCTCTTCTGCACATGCCACAGGGCTTTCAGTGTCCTGTCACGATGAATCAGCACGTATTGAAACTCCACCGTGTCTGGCGGGCATTGCTGTTTTGCGATAGTGTTGATTCAGCGAATGTGAGGTAGGGAGCCATTCAACAGGGTACCATTAAATTTTAAATGAAATAGTTTCAGAGGCACAATGTTACCCTAATGACATGAGCAGCTGGCAGAATAGATTTGCATTCAAAGTAGGTGTAAGTAGTCACTCAGTCCTCCTCTCATTCCCGATTCGCACGTTCACAGGCCTCGTGGTATTCAACTGTTCATGAAAGCTTTTCTCAAAATAAGGACAAAAACTCTAATTATTTTAGGAATCAATATATTTTGCTAATGGATTAGAAATACAAACTTTTAAAGTATGACAAAGGTGATATTGACATTGCCCAAATCTTTATTCATCAGTGTTGTTAAGAGAGCAGATGAATAAAAGCTTGAGACGTATAGACTCTTTTCTGGAAGTCTTAGTTAACATTATTCCTCAGCAAAGAATCTATCAGTTTTTTGCAGATCAGTATGTAAGATGTGGCCTTATGATTCAGAAAGTTAAGGGTATGTACATATATTAAATAAGATCTCTATGCTCAGTATCTGGCACTTTAATTGATCTCCCCATTATATGACATATGTACAGTAAGACCTGGGTTTGTCTGTCTTTGGCAACTCTCCCATAGAATGATTTAACTTAATTATCATCATCTGTGTAATCAGTGGGAGTTTTATGTAAATAAGAGAGTGAGCGAGGCAGACACATAGCAGGGTAAGAAAAAAATGCAGGTTTTTAATGAATTATGAGATTAAACTTGATTTACTACATTTTTATTCTTTCTGTATTGGCTTTTGCAAATGCTATCTTGGATTGCTGGGTTGCCTGCATGAGAGTCCATATGGACACTTCGGGCCAATCACCAGAATTAATGTGGTGATGGCAGCAGAAATAAGTGTGTGTTGGGTATGTTAGCCTATAATGAGGCCCATAAATTGCCTGATGAAATACCCTGAGAACAAAAGCAGAGGTGGCTTTATATCTTCCTTGCATGAACAGTGTCACAGCCTTCTGCTTTCCCAGATTTTGTTCAACAGTCACAGCTTGGCCTAGCCTATTAAGCAAGACAGAAACTTTGCTGTTTTCCCCTTACACAGCACAGATGTTCAGAGAAGAACACAAGGATTTCCTATTCCAAAGAAATGTATTTCCAAAAGTCTTAAAAAATAAACAAAATAAATAGATAAATATGAGCTCTTTCAGTCACTCACTTTCAGATCAGTGAATAGAAACAAGCAGATATATTAAACAGTTGAACTTACAAAATATGATTAGAAATGCAGTGAGACACAGTCCTTCCTGGAAATTTTATGAGAATGGTGCATTACAAAAATGCTTCCTGTTTAGCTCAAATCCGTCTTTTAGAACAAACTGAGTTTAGTGCATTTGACAGGACTGACCTTGGACTGGTCTTCACCATAATCAACTGATTTAAGGCTTTAGAATATGTGATTTGGGAAGGGAGAGGGGAGGAGAGGTGTAGTATTATATTACTCTTAGGAATGAGGACTGCTTCCTGAAAACTGGACCCAGGGAAAATGTTAGTTCACTATTGCAATTAGCAGTAAAAATGATGCAAGATTAATTTCACTGAGCAGATGCATGATCTGCTCACAGTAGGCAAATTTCAGCTCCAACCCCAAATTTAGATAAGAAATCTAAATTTCTTGATTACCAGACATATTGTGTTTATTTGTCTAGTTTCAGCTTCTGTCATTACTGTAAGTATTTTAGATAAAAAGAAGCATGTGCTTTTCATGTAAATAAGAGATTAATGGCAGGTTTTCAGTATTGAAGATCCTCTTCAGTTTGTAATAGCAGTCAAAGGGCTTCTGCAATTTAACTTCTTAATATAGCTTTTCCTCTCCCTCTTGTTCTTCCATTTCCTCCCCTTAGAAATTGAGTACAAGTGTCTGTGACTTGTCTACAGCTAAGTACTCTTCTCCAGATACACTTAGAGTTGAATACAGCTTTTCTAGAAAGGATTAGTCTCAGCATATGCTTGGAATGTAAGAGTTTCTTCCCACCACACTTAGCAATCTTTGTTTTTGGCATTAAATCTAAATGTTTTCTTGTAGGCAAAGTTTTCTTTCTTCCTTCCTCTTTCTCTGTCACAGATGCTTTAACACCCCCATGCTTTTTACTTTATTCTTGATTTTGAAGATGCTGTGGATGGTACAGAGGTTGAATATTAAATACATAAGCATTTCATTCATAAATGCTCAGTTCTTAGAAAGTCTGGATAAAACTCAATAGCTAATATTCAAAAGCTATTCCACTGTTAGCTGTTAGTCCTGTATGTGATGATTATGTGTTCAGGGAAATAAAGTCAGTATTTCAGCTCCTGAATTAAATCATATTGGCTAATCTTCCTAATGGAACTTGCAGTTTTGCTGAATTGCTTGTGATACTTTGAATTCTTCTTTTGCATGAGGTCTAGTCTGGAATGCAATCTGCTCTCAGAAAGAAATACATTAAAATGGCCTGTCTTTTCTTAAAATGGGAAAACATGAACAGATATGGGAGGCTGTACCCTGTATTGCCAGTTCATATAGCAATCAGTTGAAACAAGAAAAACAAACTAACAAACAAAAATAAACATAATGTAAACTGAATAATAAAAAATCAAGGAGTTCATTGTCCGTCTTTAGGGATACTCCATATTCCTCTGCCACATTATTCTGTTACTATGTAGTAAAACAGGTAGCATTTTTGAATTTGCAAGAACAATTTTATATATATATATATATATATATAAATATGTGTGTGTATATATATATACACACATATTTTTTCCTTGGGGAAATACTCAGTTTTGGTAATTAAGAGAAATGACAGAGCTTAAGCTCTTATCTACACTCTTACGCTTAGTCTTACTATGCAGCTTGATATTTCTCAACAGGATTATTAATAGTGAAAGGATACAGTCAATGCTGCAGGAGAGAGATTATCATTTAAAGGGCAGAAGGTTCTGAAGAAATGTAGAAAATTGGTTAAGCATCAACTGAACATATTTGATATTCTAAATATATACTGAACAAATTAACAGAAAAATCCTTTGGGTTATATTCATGTGTCATGATGGTTGGTGGGTGCAGTAAGTACAAAGAAACTGTTTAGAAAGATTTCAAACTTTGTATTTTAGCTGCAAACATTTTTTCCCCTGCTGGCAGAAGCTAAAATTAGAGTAGATACATTTATATTGTTATATAAATGCACATTTTGCAACAGCTGCAGATGATGCCTGTCCTTGCAGCAGCTTGAAGAGGCATCAGTAGGTACATGTGAGGATCAGGGGGGTATCATACATGAATTCCAATCAATATAAGACAGTTTTTATGTAACTATTACAAAAATTGTTGTCTTATGTACCTTCTTGATAAACATATATTTACCCTTACTAACAGGGTTTCTAACATGTATCCTTCAGGCTGGAGACAATACTTATAATTTAATGGCTGTGCTTTGATCAGGAATGAATATACTTAAGATTTCCTTCATTCATCTGCAAGATGAGAGTGGAAAATTACTAAGACAGAATAAAGGAACCAGAGTTTTCAATATGTAAATAGACTTCCAGAATTACCTGAAAAACCTAGGACGAAATACGGGACGATAAAAAGAGGGAGGAATTGATTGGCAGAGCTCTTCCAGTGAGCAACCTTTGCTTGGTTTAGCTGTTGGTCTCATCAAGGTGATCTGACCTGGATTCTGAAGCACAGGATGCATGGAAGTAATGTGAAAACGCTCAAGCTACAACTTAAACAGATGTCAAGCAGGGGCATTAGTTTGTTTGCAAGACTAATTTATGTTTAAGACTATGCATTTTTAATGCTTTATTAAAAAGTTATTTTGCTTTAAGCATTAAATACATTGTGAAACGGTTAGTCTAAGAAATAGCTTTCCTGACCCTTTGAGCTATTCTGTCTAGTTTGGGGAGGGGAACAGTTGGTGAAATCGGGTGCTAATCTGAAAACTAGAACAGGGAGGCATGCAGTTAGGAGAGAGGAACTAGTATTCAGGAAAATGCTGAAAAGTCCTAGAAAAAATCCGGGGTGGTGCAGCGCGAAGGCTGTCTTAACAAGCAGAGCTCCATCAGCTCTGACCCATGCTGGTCAATGGGACTGCAGCTGCTGCATGCTCGAAAGGCTCTGAAAAGTAGAGCTTTAATGTAGGCTGTTAATGATTCTAGACATAATATCCAGGAATGAGGAAGGGCACAATGTGTTTCCCATACTAAGGAATCCTGTAAAAGAGCTGGTGGCATCTGATGATCTTATGATGATGGGCACAGCTGAACATTATACTATTAATAGATTTCTCTTTGGCTTAATTAAAATATATAGTAATATATACAGTATATACAGTAGTATTACAATATATACAGTAATATAACATTTTGAAACTGTAAATTCTACTGCAGTTGGTAGGTAGCCCTGTTTTATGATGATTACTTTTAGTGTTTCAGTTTATGGAAATGCTAGCAGCCAAGTGGATCAGAAAGATTCAACTTGCATTTTCCTGCAAGAGTTTGTGTTGTCTCTACAGTCTTCTTGCTGCTGAGAGCAGATGGACATTCACTGTGTTTTCCAATAGCATTTTCAAAAGTACTCCCTGAGAGCCAAGCCCTGCTCAAGTACTAATTTCTAATAGGATGAAGATTCTATACCTCATTTTGAATAACTAAATTCCATGGGAAGCAGAGATCATTTCCAGCTCAGAAATTCACCCAGGAGAGAGGATCTCAGTTCTTTCCATCTCCACTCAATTAAATACATAGAAATATACATATAAGTATGCAAAATTGTGCAAGCTGTATTTGAATAAGCATTAAGGTTTGACATTATTATTTTATATTGATATTGTATTTCCATGCATTCACAGAGCACAAAAATGTACTGACAGAATAGTAAGTACAAATCTCTGTAAACTTCATCTGGCTTTGCTAACTGAGGCAATGAAGGAGGGTCAAATAGTTCATATTCTGCATTGGCTTTGGTTCATCTCTGAAACAATGGAATCTTGTCTGAATTACTTAGATCTAAGATACAAATTACTTAGATCAAAGAGTCTGATGACTGTCTTATTGGTCTCTTTGTGTGTGTCAAAAGTCCTTTCAGAACAGTCTCCTTCTATGAGACCAGTACTTCTAAGTAGAAGAAATACAATGTGATGAAAAAGTGTTTTTCTTTGTTTATTTGTTTCAGTTTTTACTACTTTTTGTTTGGTCGTGGTAGGAAAAATAGCCTAAACTTTAATGTGGAATACCAGGATTGCTTTAGAATTGACAGATTATGAGAAGTAAGTTTTTGTTTTCCTTTTTACGTGGTTTCCTGACCAATAATCAAAAACTAGTCACTCATAGTTAAAGACTTGAAAGTGATAAGCCCGCACCTCTAATATCTTTAAGGATGGTTTGTGCTTGGTTGCTTTCCAGTTTAAATAGAAAGCATAGCCTTCTACAAGATCATACTTTTTTTTCCCACCTTTTTTTTGTAAACTTTGATGTTCAGAGAAAGACCACCCTTCAGAATGCCGTTCTACTTCAGCAGAGCTAAGGGTTCAGTGAACGCTTATCTCTAGTGCCTGAAACTGCGACAAGACCAAAGATGACCATGGAAACAGAGCTGATACATGTCTCCAAAGAGCAAGGAAGTAGAATATAGAGTATATCTGTTACTTTGAATTGCTATGATATTTTAAAAGATTTTTTGTTTGTTTGTTTTTTAAATATTGTTGTCCTGTGGTGATACAAAGGAAAACTTCAGATATTTGTATTTAGAAGGGTTGCTCTGAGTTCTGTGCTGTATCATGAAGTCTACGTATCTGAATAATGAACGTAGCTACAATAGTTGCAGCTGCCCAGCAGAAATTAGTTATTCCTCCTGGCCCAAATTTCTGTATTTATTTAATAGATATATAGAATCATTTTTCTAAAATAAATGGACGTTATATATTTGCAATAGTTATGCTAAGTAAAAACTGAACCTATTAAGATTATTATACTATTAGCTGTTTCACACATTGTAATCCTAGATAATTCCATGTTTGTGTGGCTGACTGTATTTTAGGTTATGTAATAATGTCTAAAATTGTATTTACTCAAATGTGTTTTAATTGTGGCTCCCTGTAGGCCAAACTACAGTATCAAAGTATACGAGTCTTTTATGTTTTTTTTTGGTATAATGAGCAGAGGCAAAGTCTTTAACACAAACGGATTACAATTCCCAATCCTAGATAGGAATGCTTTAGAACTGCTGCATCTTTTTCTTTTATTTGACATCCCCTTGTCCTCAATGTTTTTCTAATCCTATTATTTCCTTTCTTCAGAAGCACAGAATACAGTAGTTCGATCCCTGAGAGGGTAAGACAAACTGACAAGATCACTTGCTGCATTATGCTGTGTTGATATATTGTTTAAATCCTGCGTTTGTAATGCAGATGGAAATAAATAGTTTCTGAGCAAAAGCTGATTAAAGAATTTAGACAGAATTTTGTATCACAAAGAAATTGCTTACTTAAGAAAAAAAAATGTTGATGGGACCCAAGTGATTAGGAAAAAAAATCCACACAAAAGAGCACACCAAAACAAAAATGCAAACCCAAAGCAAAACAATAAACAACACGAAAACTCCACCAGGTATAAGCCCCCAGAGTGGCAAGCCCTGCATCATGGTGAATTCTTTCAACTCTAGTAAATGAAAAAGATGGTGAAAGATTCTACAGTATTAGTGTGCTGGGATTATATAGCATTTCACAGATTGGAGCTTTATTTCCATAGAAGAAATGCAATCCTGTGGCAAGACGTACTCCAACAAGTTCTAAAGAAGGACATCTTTCAAAGGAGAACAATCCAGTGAGCTGCTTCTGGTAAAATGTGCTTCCTTCATTCTATGTCATTACACACATGCAGAAGATGGTGGATGTAAATGAAAAACTCAGCTGGAACAGACCCCTTCCATTCTCTTCACCTTTTGATAGGTTTGGGCTTAGAATCTAAATCCTGTATTGATTTTTTGATTATTTGAGTTAGCCCTGGTTTCCTTATGGGGATATTAAGATTCCAGCCACACATAGGTGTAAACTGCTATTAGTTCAATTAGTGATCTGCTTCTAAGCTATTTTTCCTTCAGCATTGTCTACCATCCAATAACCTTCTGGGAAAGCATGTTTATTGAATGCAGTCTATTTTCTTGAATTTTCTGTGACCCTCCTTTGTTGCCGGTTGGCATATATTTATAGGCTTTATATATATACATAAAATACCATGATATACATGTATATATATGCATGTGTATATATATACATGTGTGTATATATATATAGATAAAGATCTTTTTATATATATGCCTATATATATAATGATCATGTATAACAATCTTTATATATATATATATGCAAGTGTATATATATATGTATATGTGTATATAAAAAGATTATGATATTTAATATATGGGCTGTTTATCCTCATCCTCTGAAATGCTCCACAGGGACCCATATTTTACTTCACTTTCTATAAACAGAAATCTGAGTGTACTGTTAAGAGAGGAAGTTTAACACTGCAGGCAATCTGTGAATTTTAGGCTAACAAGCTGGATGTATGACTTCAGATGCAAAATTCCTACATAAGAAAATCCAAATTGAATCAATAAGTGTGAGAAAAACATAGAGGCTTATCACACTATTTTAGGTTGTATCGAAGATGCTATTTTATATAGAGCTATTTGATATTTTGACTGACTGTTAAATACAGATAAACTCCATATTAATCCCAGGGCTTTCTTCTCGAGAGGCAGCCATCCCATAACACCCATAATGCAATACCAAAGCAGCAGACATTCAGTATACTCCTACTGTGCCAGCCCCTGAAGAAGGCAAGAGCTGTGATGGCAATAGCTGTAGCAAGTTGTTCTTTGATGTATCAACCAGAGCTGACTTGAGGCTTCTCAGGAGAGCAGAGGACACTGTTGTTTATCTGGGCATCTCAGATGGGAACCTGGCATCCTGACAAGAACAGGAGAGAAGAAGAATGGAGATGAACCAGGAGGCCAAGGGGAAAGACACAGAGCCAAACTGTTTCTCATTTTGCAAGATATGGGAGGGCAAAGGAAACCTTTATTCTAGGAGATGTCTGATGGTGCCCCACCAGCCTGTCTCCAACACAATGCTGCTGTCAGGTGCGGTTCGGTGCGGTCATCACGTCATCCCTGGCTGCCTTGTGCTCTCTGCACTCTGCAGTGTGGGGCGGTCTGCCTCTTAGCAGCTCTGTTAGCATGTGACTTAAAATGTACACAGCAGCTAGGCATGCTAACAGGCGTCTAATGCATCCATTAGATTTGAGATTTTAGACTGAAATCAATCTCTACAGGTAGGTATTACACAATCTTTCTTATCTTAGTACCTAAGAGCCTTACAATATTGGTGCTTGCACTTACCTCTGATGGTGTTAAGTATTTCTTTTCTTTACAGAGGAAAAGCTTTTGGGACAGTGATGTGCCAAACAAAACGTGAGAGACAAATAGCAGAGCAGGGAATTGAATCTGGGCCCCGTTCCATCCTTCTAGCCAGCAAGATGGCCTTCATTTGGTTGAATCCTCTTGTGTCTGTGGTGAAATACTATTAATTTGTTTGTATGACTCAAATCATAATTAAGACTTGAATTCCAATAATATCTCTCCACACTATAACTATATGTGATTGAAACAGAAGAAAACAGCAGTAGCCTGTGTCTATTCATTTCTTCTTGTGTTAATCTTCTGATTCATTTAAATAGCCCTCTTGTCTCACAATATTTTCTTTCACTGCTGAGAGTTTACCATAGTGGGAGTAGATTTGGGGGATTTAACTTAGTGTAGTATTTAACCCCGATCATTTCTATAGAACTGTTGTACAGAGTTTGTAGACAGAGGTATCTGAGCTATTTCACAAACATTAATTAAGAGATCCTCAGAACTCTCCTCTTTTGTTGGTAAGCACATTCACCACCTTATAAAATGTAGCCAATTGCAGCACTGGTGTCTCTCATTGCTGAGAGATCGCCTTTATCTGACTTTAATGTTATTTGGTATTTAAATTGTTTATTGAAAACATGACAGGCTACAAAGTTTGAATATAGCTTGGTATCTGTTTTTATGTTTATAACCATAATGCCATTGACAGAGTATTAGAAAGACCTTTACAGTCAGTGATCAAGAGTCAGAAGTATTTAGGTGCCACAACTGTCAACATCCAGCAATGAATTTTAAAATACTAAGACCAGGATTATTACAATAATAACTTAATAGCATTACAGATTTAAAATGTTTTGTTCAGTACAAGTCAGTGCAAGGCTACAGCATATAGTTCCATGAGCAGTCGAAGAAATGAACTCTATTTCCCAGTGAGTGTTCATCTTGATATTAATTGACTTTTGTGTTAATGAAGGAAGGAAATCTTATCAAAGTTTTTCCTGCAAAACCTTTAAAAGGACTTTTGCTTTCTTCCTTACCCGATAATATGAGTTCCCTAGAATTTTTTTTATGGATAAACTACAGGTCTGCCTTCCGCTCTCAAACTTCTGTTTTTAAAATCTCTTGATAAATTTCACGGAATCACAGGTGTAACTTCCTATTATTTACTTTGTGTTCAATGCTTCCAATCCTGTCACGGGGCACCTCTGAAAAAAAGTGTGGGTTGGTTTTCTTTACACCCTCCCTTCAAATAGTTATACACATTGATAACATCCCCCAAAGCCTTCTCTTCTCTAGTCTAAACAATTCAATTTCATTGAATTCTTTCTAGTTTGTTAACCAGTTATGAGAAGGCAAACATACAGTAAGATTGCATTTCTCTTAATTCCATCAGAAATAAGGCTAAAAATGTTAAATGTTGCACTGTACTCACAGCAGTGTTGTCAAGCATTGCTACACTGAGTAGAGCCATAGCTGACCTGTGGTAATCACTGACTTTAAAGAGAGAATAAGAGTCTAGAAACATTTTTGCATCTGTATCATTTGCCTCTTATGCCAATGTCAAAGCGCTAGATTTTTATAAACTTATTTTCAATGACTAGAATGGATTTATCCAGTGCCTGAAGTAGTTAACCACCATAAAATGCAAATGTGGCGGTGAAAAATCTCTCAGAACACACAAATCTTTAATATTCTTTTGGTTATTGTTAGTCTCCTATTAATACCATTGAGGCTTATTTTAAGTTAGAAAGTCTTTCTGAAAAAAAAAAAAGTTATTCCTTACAGAAGCAGAAGTATTATTTATTGCAGTGAATGGTGTGGTTGTTTTTCACACAACCTATAAGTATTCGATACAAAATTATGTAATTTGTAAGTGTATAGTATATTTTCAATATAATTTACAAGGTATTTTCCTAAAGAAAATTGTTAGTTTCATACTGATTTATTAATACGAATATCCAGAGGGTTAAACTAAACATTCAATAAATGAATACATTCAATAAATAAATAAATATAGAGGATTAAACATTCATAAATCGTAATGTAAGCACACTTCGATCCTGGTTTGGTTTCTGCACATGCCTTAAGGTGCAGAAGAATTTCAAACAATTGAAACGAAGAGGCAATGTAAGGAGGAGGCTCTCTCTTAAATTATGCAGTGCTAGTGTTCTCGCACCTAGGATTTTGTGAGTGCTACAAGAATCTTGCCAACTGTGCTAAAGCGAAGTGGGATGCCTGAGGAAGAGGTGGGTGGGGGCAATATTTCCAAAAGAAAACAAGAAAAAGGGTTGGTGAGGAGAGAGAAGAAAATAAAGTGAAATAATAAAGATCTGGGTGTACAAACTGAATGTCCCAGGGGTTGTTTTTCATGGTGTAGCACTTGGCAAAGACATGCTCTTGGTCTAAATTCTGACATAGAACTCATCTGAGAATGTGAGAGTTTTTCATGCATAAGGGGAGAAGTATTTAGCCCCATATGACTTATCGCTTTGATCTTCAAAGGTCAATTTCATATTGCTGAGCTAGTTTTGAATAGGTTTCCAATTAATTAGGAAGAGAAAACACTTGTTTTTTAAAAAAATAAAAGATGCATCTGCTCAGTGTTATTTTTTTCTGCATCACAAAAATTAATGACTGTGCAAACAAAACAGTGTTTCCTATTGTATTCTCTCTGCCCTTCCAGAACAGCAGTAATACAAAATGAAGCCTCACTAGCTCCTCTGATGTTTTCATCATCCAGCCCTCTGAATGAGTACAATAATGGTTGTAACTTTTGCCTAGAGAATTCTCTTTCTTTAGTGGAAGGAAATCAGGTTATGCTTAGCCTTTTGTGCAGAATCTTTCATATAAACTACACTCCAAAACATATCACACAATAAAAGAAAAAAAAAAAGAAAGTAAGAGAAAGAAAAATCTAAAAAAGTAAAATAAGCAATACTAGCTATAGGGAAAATGAAATGTGAAAAGAAAGGTAAATGATTTATTTCACATTTCTGCAAAAATGTGCAGAAAAAGCATTCACACCATGAAGTACTGATGTGGAATGGGGAAGCAGAAAGGTGCATGTTAGATAAAGAGAACTAATAATAGGTTTGGCTAAATTTGCTATATGAATAAAGAAGCAGAAATCCTCTGAAATCCAGACCAGTTCACCAGTATGTTCCAGCTGCTTTGCAGTGCTCAGATGATGCAAATCCACCCTCAACTCTCTTCTGTTACTCCATTTATTTAGTAATTCTAAGCAACTAGAGTATAGTAGTGATTTTGGACACAGTGGTTTACATGAGGGATGGCATAAGATAAAATAAGCCTTGGAAAACAATAAAACAATTTTCTCTACCAAATAAGGTAATTTTTGCATGTGACTGTTTTTTTTTTTTTCTCCTCTTTTATTTTTCCCAGATTTTCACTACAGACACGTCAGGAATAAGTAGAACCTTAGCCTACATGGTCTATGTGTGAAATAAAGAATATCCCTTTTTATAGACAGAGAGAGGCTATGATTTTCTACACTTACATATGCCAAAGCTAGGAAAACATCTTCAATCTCTTGACTGGGATGAGACTGTAAAACCATTTTTCTTCCTCACAGATCACTCTCTCACCTGACTTTGCATGTCAACAGACTGAAATACAGTGTTATTAGCAGATATATTTTCTATGTGATTAAATAGGAAGTAGCATTTTGTGTATGTCAGACGCTGCAGAATTGAACTTGATAAAGCCACTGCAGGAATTATCCTGTACTGCAGCTCATTTTGAGACAGTGATTGGAACAAAAAAAGGCAGCAGATATAAGACACATTCAACAGCAAACATGCAGACATTCATTATTTTAAATATGTACCGAATCCCACTGATGCTTCTAATGCCTGCTCACTCCTGTGTTTGGAAAACATAAAATAAGGAAGCAAATTTGAGATTTATGACAATACCACTGTGGACCTCCTAAGGAATAATGCAGAGTGTTCCTATAGTATGCTTAGATGTTCTACAAGAAATACTGTGAGATGTTCTGTATAAATAAAAATTTGGCTTTAACTTGCCTGGAAAGTGTGTGAGGAAGAGTAGAAGACATAGGTGGATTTAAAAGACATTTCACAGTAGAACTGAACTCAGCTGATCACTTTATAATTTGCTACAAGTAATTCAAATGAAAGGATTCAAAGTGGTTTGAACAGGCATTTGCCAAGAGATTAGATTGTTATAAGAACTTGCTGACTATGTTTTAGTAAAACAATGCATGCACAAGTCAATTACTACGAAAACAGTTGTAAGCGTGTGGAGTATGATCTTTTTACCACCAGTCTTATTAGAAACACAACTACTATACTGAAGTTTCATGCTTCTCATCAACATGACAAGATCAAACTTAATTTAATTCTTAAATAAAATTGGTTTGTATATCACCACAATAATTATTTGTTGTGGAGCAAACAGATAAATTGGCTTTTCAATCACTGGACTCCCCAGGTTCTGGTCTTTCAAAAATATATTTTATTCCTAGGAATAGTGGGGAAAAAAAGGACTTTCTAAATTCAAATAATTTTATATGAGATGAGCGTTATAGGATGAATCAAAGATAAGTTTGATTCGCATGGCATTTTTCCACACACCTACTCATCTCGAGATGAAGAGGAGAAACTTATCCCTCTTTCCACCTACATAACAAGACAAGGCGCCTGATCTTAGATAAAATAAGATCCTAGTGTTGATATAGTTATTTGGATAGATATAGTTATCATGCAATAAGTAAATGTAAAAGAGACACAAAAAATGTGATTTATCCCAAAGATGGTTCAGAAATAAGAGATGTCTAAATATATTCTCATGCTTCCTTTTCACCCAGTACTAGCAGGCCAATACTAGATTTTGAATTAAAAAAAAAGGGCAAAAAAAACCCCTCAGCAAATATCTTCTCTTTCATTTTTAATTTCTCATTGTACTGGGATATTTTTCATATTTCCATGGGGATATTTTTTCATATGTTCATGAACTGTTCCATTTTTTTTGTAATAACATTAGCTGTTCTAAACTATGGTGAGCAAAGGACGGGCATTAAAATAATTTATCTTGAATCTCTTTTCTTTAAAATATGGCTCTAAAAAAATGTTTGTTCTTATTATTTAACATAGTTAACAAAGTTAACAAAAACTCTCTAAGTTATCCAGCTGTTTATGCTGTGGGATATGTTGATATGCAAATTCACTGATTAGTTGGTGCAAAAATCTAATGATGTTAAATGATAAGGTATATGTACTGTAAATTAAACTGAAGCAAGTGAAAAACACCTTTGAATTAAAAGGATGTTCATTGGATTTATGAACAATTTTGAAACATCTATTTCTGGCACCTTTGATCTGTGGCTACAGTGGATAAAAGGTTTGCATCTTCCTGTATATTTCTTCTGAAGTGTATTAAGACCAATCTAGATAATTGTACATGTTTTATATGTTTAACTTTTCAACATATAAAAAGGATTTCCCTTAATTTAATGCAAGCCTTGTGTAAACGTTGTGTAGTTTTATACAACATATATCTGTGCTTTGAACACAAGATACAACTAAATGTCTGCATGTACAATGAGAGTTGAGGGTAATTTATGATTTCCTCTCCAGATATACTTAAAGGTGGCATCTATAGTATGTAATATAGGGAAGATTTGTCTTGCTTGGGAAGATGATGATTTAATTTCTCTTCAGAAAGGAAATAGAATACACTAGGAAATCAAGTAATGTGCAGAAGTAAAGTTGTTTGAAAAAGATATTTAAATCCTACAGAGTATGATTAGTTCTTCCAATTGATATTTGATGATGTGAACAATACCGATAGCAGTCTAGACTGAGGGAGCTGTAAGTCAGGCCCTTGTAGCAAGGATGATCAGCAAGAAGGCAGTTTCAGAGGATGTTGAAGATAAAGGCAGAGAAATTGTGATGCCAGATGTAGTCCAGTAGCCTATTTCCAACTGAAGAGATGCTTTGGAGGAAGATACTTGCAAGATTTAATTGTGTGCCATTTGAAATAACTTGACCGAGAGCAAAGCTTCTTTGTAACCCTATAAATTACTCGTTGGGTTATGCCCTGGAGTAGGAGAGTTGCTGCCCTATGAAATTGTTTTTGCCCTTTCTATTGTAGCATTGTTTGTTCTTATTTTTCATATGAATATATAATGAAAATTTTAAACTATGAAAAATGAAGCCTACTCAGTGACTGTAGGGGGAGTTATATAGTATGAAGTAGAAGAGCTAATAACGATTTTGGTAGTTTCTGAATTCAGAGCGGTAAACAGTTGTCTTCTTCGTTTGATTGCTGTAAACACAATTCCAGAAAACATGGAAAATGTTTTCTTCAGTATCTATCATGGGAACTCTACATTAAAGCAGCACAATTATTGATATTTATAAACAGAAGTAGATGTAGGAAATCACCATATGTGAATAAATAATATGAAGCTGTTTAAGATGTAAGTACAGAATCAACTCAGGTCATTTTTAATCATTTCATCATTTGATCTTTTGATCAACATGTTCAAGTACATGAGGGGTGATTGTAGGGAAGATGGGGCCAGGCTCTTCTCCGTGGTGGTCACAATGCAAGGAGAGCTGAATGAGCACTCAGGTTGTCCCTGTATTTATGGTATAAGATGATTGACTTTCTTTCAATTCAGAATTGTCATTCTTTCAATGACTGTTGACTGGTGTATGCACAATTAGCCTTATCTCCCAGTCAGGATGCAGCCATCAGGACTGTTACTGATGGTTAATGTCTGAGTGGGCAAAGAATTCAGGGGAGCAACTACCAGGATCAGATAATGTCTCTAGTGGTTAACACCTGAATAAGGCTACCTGTGAAAGATGGGGTTGAGCTGGGGAAGGAGAACATCCGTCACAGTTGTCTTAGAAACTGCAAAACCCGTCACTTCAGAAAGGCTTCCATGTAGCGTTTAAAGATATACATATATGCCTGTAGATTCAGATTCTTTCATATGCTGTTTTTCTTGGCCAGTTTTATGGCGTTCATGAAAAATGCTCTGCAGACGCACATATGGGGGTTTAAAAATATCCTTACAGTTTTAGAGGTACTTCTATATTCTAAGGAGTTCCATAAAAATGTATCTAAATATACCTTACAAATCTGTTCATAAATGAGGAAAAAGTGGTGTGTTTAAATGATTCATGGATCTCCCAGTTTAGCCAAAAGACAAAGCTGAAAAATAGATTCAAAACTGAGAGAACTTATCATGGAATTAGTGGAATCACACTATGATTTTGGAGCTTAAAATTCTAATAATAGAGAAAGTCAAAGAAAAATTAGTCTTTAGGTGCTGAGAAGTTTCAACTCAATGATATCGAGAGAACTCTTGTAACATCTAATCTACCCTTTATCCATGTTTAAAAGTGAATAGAGGTATTAATGCATTTAAAAGAAAAAACTGTCAAAGGATTTTAATGAGCATAAAGATACCTTCTTTTAAAAAAGCCATGGAGATGAAGATAACTGAAGGCTGGGACAATGTGCCAGCACATATGTTTACTTGGTGCTTGCACTCTTCTATAATGAGTCATAGCCAGAAAAGGGACTATCAGGCTAGATGAACCTCTGGTCAGACCCATAACAGCTGTTCTTCTGTAGTGCTTCCCTCACAATTGGATATCCAGTGGGCTCTGTTAGAAAGATTTAATTAAACTGACAGCTGGTAGGGGGATTTTGGGCACAAATATGGATGAAAAAAAAGACCATTCCAAACAAAAACATGGAACAAAATCCTTCTGATGAGATGCAGTAAATAAAATTTTGTGCTGATGTTGTATTGCAAAGAAGAGGCAAACTCTCAAGTTAACTTTGTGCACTTTGTGATAAAAGGAGAATAGAAATTCCATGTCCTTTCCTGTCATATGTACAAAAGCATTTTGTCCACTTACGATTCAAATCACTATAATATTAAGCCTTTTTCTGACTCCTTTCAGGACTAACAACATGTAAAAATAATGTATTCTTTAAAATTATCCCTTTAATCTTCATTAATTATCAACAAATAGGTGTTTGCTGCTGCTCATACTTGGTCAGAGAAATGCCACTAATAGTTCCCATCTCTGTAGAGAGTTGCTGTGAAATAACTCAAGGGAAAAATGGGATGAATTTATGCTCAAACTCCATCATAACTCTCCAAATATATGCCCTTTCCAGTGCCAAACAGGTTACCTTTTTCAGAGAGTAGATTATCCATCTTTCATCAAGAGGTGACATGCCCCACACTGAAAACCCAAGCTTACAATAGAGCTACTTTTCTTCAATCATATCCTTTCTGAGAAAACTCTTTTTGATTGGGTCATTTGAGTCCCTTTCTACTTTTTCATTTTCTGAAAGGATGATCCTGCCTTTGTAGACAGAAGTACCTGAAGGTAAACTTTGGGGCTTGGAGGGATTTTTTGGCAGATTTTCTGGAAAGAGTGAGAATGTGCTCAGTGGCTCCAGAGAACTTTGATTTAGCATGTTAACTAAAGCTGGCCCAGGTGAAACTGGACTTCACTCTGATTAACTGCAAGAATAAGTGTTATGTTAACTTTTAGGATAAGATTTGGCTTTTTCTCAGAATATACAACTCTGCTGGATACCTCTGTTTAGATGCTTTTGTACTGTGCTTGCTTTGGTTAGATCATTGCCTCTTCATTTCACTGCTTCTCTTTAAGGCATCTAGGCTGACTACATGTTCTCCCATAAGCAGCCATAAGCAGCATTTCACTGTGCCTTGTTCAAAAATGGACAGAATATGTTGGCTTTCATTTTAATTAAGCTGTCACTATGCCCAAGTCAGGCCTGACTTGCCAAGCTGAGATATACAACTTGGAGCAAAGTGTAACAACACTGTGATAGCAGCGATTCAGTTTAGAATGTCCCCTGTGGAATTGCTTCTGGACTTCTATCTTAGACAGCATTGCCCTTCAGCTTCTAGAAAAATCCAGCAACAACACAGATGATTACAGGTGCTCTCCAGGACATTAGTGTTTAAACTGCCCTCTCCAGAAAAGCTGATCAATGGCCAAATGTTTTTCTCATAGGTTTGCACTCTTGAAAACTGTCTTTGGCATTGCAGCAGATCATATTTTCTTCATGAAATATTTCTGGCTTTGAGGACAGCTGTGATGATGTTATGGAGACTAAATCTTCCTTCAGGCTGTTCTGTATTTGTATAAGGCGGTATATACATACCTCTATGTCCCAATGGGACATGGTGGAGGTATGGTATGGGAATAAGACAGCTCTGCGCAGCTCTGACAGCTCTTTCTGGGTTTCTGCACATAGAATGTGTTTCCAGAGAATAACGCTTTATTAGGAAATGTGTATGTTACTGTGGAGAAGGCAGCTGAAGATGACAGGGCAGGAGAATCTGAATCCCCTTAGCCTTCTTGTACTGTTCCTCTGCTCCTTGTCAACAGTAGCTTCATGTTTCATGACTTTTGCACAGAAAAAAAGAATAAAGAAATTAACCTTAAAGTAAGTTGGTAGCAATTTGAAAAGAGGAAGAAGTTTTGCAAGTGTGAATGAAGAATGACTTGGTCGCATCTCTATACATGATGTACTTCAAAGGTAAAATTTGTAATTAATTTCTTTATTTAATTTTTTTTTCTTTTTTTTTTTTTAAGGATTTGTCCAGGCTACTAACCCATAATGATTTTACAAAAACTCACACAAGTTATATATGGACACCGACATCTTTCTTTAAGTACTGATGCCCGGAGTCCAAGTCAGTAGCCTGAGATTGGAGCCCATATGCAAGTATCTGGTGTGGGATGTAGCAGACCCAGTGTGCACTGAGCACACAGTAGCAAACTCACTGTGCCTGACTTGTCCTCTTTTAAAGTACCCAGTAGTATTGTACACAGGGCCCTGTGTGTCTTACTATATTATGCTACATTTTTCTGACAGGATTAAATTTATACTAATGATAGTGATTGTGCTGTTCTGCATTTCATCTCTTTTTCACTCTTCCATATTCCTCTGGTTTTCATTTTTTGATTTTTTTTTCTTTGTAGAGTAAGTCAATCCATCTGCACAGAAAAAAAAATGTCGGGGGGTACAAGATTTTTTGTGATCTTTGGGGCTATTGCTTGTTGCTTCTTTTTTGGCTGTTAAAAATGATTTCCTTCTTGTAATGTACTGGAAATGTTTTCTAAATAGCTACAAAAGAGAGAAAGAAACTGCCTAATGAGAAAACCTTTTCAAATATTAAATTTGATGTAACTTTGCATACCTGATTATTCTGATGTAGAAAAATTGGCTTGAAATTGTGTTATTTTGGCTGCCTTTAGAATTCAAAATTTGAAAAAGTTAAAATTACAGGATTAGTTTTTAGTAACTTTTCCTGAATTCTTCTGGGTTTTGAAAACAATGTCTGACTTGAATATTTCAGTGAAAAGCCCCAATGTAGCTTCACTGTCAAGAACTTGGGAACAGCTGTGCCCCCTTCTTGTTCCTTTCTTCTTTCCTTTGATAGCAATACAAACATTCTTTACTAGAAAGTTCTTTGGAAACCTAGAATATAATGGCATCATACCCAGTGCCTATTTTTCCACTTCAAATCTTCACAGACATTAATTGTAAAGTATTGCAGAGAGAGATGTGTTATTATTTCAGTACTAAGCATTTACAGAAGATTTTGTTTTAGGATCAGGATTATTATTTCTGCATCATATGGAACAATGAATGTAGCACAGCTCTCTGGTCCTAACTTGCTTTGTGATCTTCCCTTTGTCTTCTATGTTATTTTTATTGTCTCTTCTGACTTCTTACTTTTATCAAGTAGTATGGCATGAACTTAGTGGATTTAGTGCAAGGTGAAGTTTTTTTCTCATGAGTCCATGGGTCTAACTATATATCATTATTCAAATTATAACTCAAGGTAAATTGAAGTACCTTTATTTTTCCTCTGTTCCATCCTTAACAGATTTGATAGGAAGTACATTTCACAAATAATTAATTTTGAAAAATTGTATATCTGCATTTTTCTTTGATAATCAGTGAGGTATAAGTGCTCTACGGATAATAGATATTTGTCTGGTATATTTTTTGATAGCCTTTGGGAAAAAAAAGAGCATAATGAAGGATGCTTAAAAAATTTGTATGTAATAGAATGACCATATCATATTATTGTGTGATCAGATAAGTAGCATGGGCATTGAAAAATCCATCAGGCTCTTAATGAGATAGTTTGTTGATCAAAGTTCTATGTGGGGCTAGATTCACAATAGGCTTTATTTCAGCCTGTATTAACAACATAATGATGTCCACTACTGTGTCTTGTTCAGAGTGTATACTAAAAGTAATTTTGTACTTACTTATCGTAGAGGTTTTTTTTGGTAATTGTTTCTTTTTTGCTTCACTGTCTACAAAATATGATAAGCAGTTTATTTGAAGCTGCAGGCATCTCTTCCCAGTCACTAGATCCACTTTTTTAAGCTGCTTCTTCAATTCCTCATCTGTCATAAAGCAATCAACTCCAGTTTCTTTTTCAGTGAGTAGTGATCTCCTATAATATGGCTATTACTTGTATAGAAGCAGCTGAACCTGAATTCCTCTAACTACATGTGATTTACATTAGCTATGCACCTTGAAGGAAGGAGGGTTCTTTCCTGTTTCTTTCTGTTGGTACTACATGCTTTAAAGTAGACTACCATGCATGTCTGATTTGGGGGTTCTCTTCTACTGCACACATAGAGCTTCTCAGCACTTTTCTGCTTCTTCCTTTGGCTCTGAAAATCCTCAGGACTCTTATAAACTCTGAATCATAGAACCATAGAATGCCTAAGGTTGGAAGGGACCTCTAGAGGTCATCTAGTCCAACCTCCCTGCACACGCAGGGTCACCTAGAGCACATGGCACAGGACTGCATCCAAACGGGTCTTGAAGATCTCCAGGGAAGGAGACTCCACAACCTCTTTGGGCAGCCTGTTCCAGTGCTCTGTCACCCTCACTGTCAATAAATTTTTCCTTAAGTTCCTGTGGAACCTTTGATGCTTTAGTTTCTGGCCATTGCTTCTAATTCTGTCGGTGGCCACCACTGAAAAGAGGCCGGCCACATCCTACTCGCTGCCTCCTTTGAGGTACTTATAGACACTGATCAGATCCCCTCTCAGCCTTCTCTTCTCCGGGCTGAACAGGCCCAGCGCCCTCAGCCTCTCCTCATAGGGCAGATGTTCCAGGCCCCTGATCATCCTCATGGCCCTGCGCTGGACTTTCTCCAGCAGCTCCACATCCCTCTTGTACTGAGAGGCCCAGAACTGGACACAGTACTCCAGATGTGGCCTCACCAGGGCTGAGTAGAGGGGCAGGGTCACCTCCCTCGACCTGCTGGAGACACTCCTCTTAATGCACCCCAGGGTGGCACCGGCCTTTTTGGTCACGAGGGCACACTGCTGTCTCAAGGTCAACCTGTCATCCACCATGATGTCCAGGTCCTTCTCTGTAGAGCTGCTCTCCAGAAGTATGTCTCTTGGTTAGTCACCTGCTACCTTTTCCCTTAGGGCTTTATGAATTAAGCTAGTTGTTCACTCCAGTATGATGCAAGAGAAGACTAATTATTAGATCTATTCACGGCTAACTTCTTCTCAAGGATATTTTAACATTTGGTATTAAATACATAGAGATACTAAACTTCTCTCTTCAGCTTAGTTCTCTGATTGAAATTATATACCATAAGGCCACGCACTTTGTTAAAGATACAGTGGCTATGTAATCAACTTATTCAGTTACATTCCTAAAATAATGCTGAAGTGAAGTTTACTTCAGTACGATTAATATTTGTATGTAAAGCTACTGAATTATTCCTTTTTTCAATTGGTAACTCATGCTTTTATTTTATTGTTGTATTATAAATGAAGTATTGCTAATTTCTTAATATAACTGTATCTTTAACTGGAGTTTAGAAGCATGAAGACCTGATTTACCTTTATTCTCTTCATCTTTAATAACCTACCCATAGTTTGCGATATTTTTAGATATTGATAGTAGTGTTTCTTTCCCAAATGTCCAGATCTCAAAATACTTTAAAGAGAAATAAGGTATTAGCATCAAAATAGACATATGATTGGTAAATGTATCTTGCAGTCTGTGATACCTTCCAGTTAGCCGATGATTAAATAAACTCTAGCTTCCCAGTTTATGCAAGAGAAAATGAAGATATAACTTCATCATAGTCTGCAAGATCTAATGTTAGGAAGAATCGTCATTAAAGTAAATCTTTATATGCAAATTATTTGGGTAACCAAATAACAAGAAAATAAATATTTTAAAAGTGGAGATAATCTAAGATAAATAACATCTACTAAATAACATTTAAGAGTAATTCCCTGAAACTAAATAGTTTGGGTAAAGAAGGAATGCATAAAGACAGACAGCTAACACAAGAAATCTGTGGACATTTTTTGAGTAGGATTTATCAGTGAACAATTTCTAACCAAACACAAACAGAAGGTTTGATGTGCCTGAAATGTACAGGAATTATCAAAAGATAATGCATGTCACTATCATCTGATGATGGGCACTTTCACATGAGTCCTACCTGTCATGCACCAGTCCTCTGTTTTGAGTATGATGAAGGAAGATGAGTGCTTGGTAGTTTGCATCATTACTATCCCAAAGAAATTTTCTACTTATTAAAGCAGACCAAAGAGGCTCAGAATGAAAAGATTGCTGCTATTTTTTTGTAGAAGGCATGATTAAAAGTCTGGTTACCTGCCTGTGTATTATATATAAGTGGAAGGATATGACTGAAGCCAGGCTTGGAACAACACAATAACAGAAAGATGCATAAAAGGGAAAAACAGGTCACCAGCCTGCCACTAAAATCAGACAGGCCACGAAATTTTGAGTAAACAGAATCTCTTATATAACTGATAAAATATTTAAAATAAGCAGGCAGGAAATTGAATTAAAATATAAACAAAAGATGCCTGTGAGGGATAATTTACACTTAAAGAAGAAAGGTAATATTTCTTTAAAATAAATGTCCTGGGCAAAATCCAGCCTTTTTCATGATGGGTTTTCTTTTCCTGCCTAAACATAGTTCTAAGGAATGCCAGAAGCTTTTATACTACCTACATGATGCAGAATAGGCACATCTGGTATCTACTTTGTGAACCATAGTTTTGTCTGGATGCATTCAGTGAAGAGTCTCCACTGCTGTTTGGCAGGAGAATGTGAGACCTTAGACACTGATGTTGACAAAGAGAAAAATGTGTGAGGTAACTGGGACAACTAGAATTAATTGAAGCAGCAGCAACTCCCTAAAACATTGAATCCAAATCTTTTCTGTGTAATGCAGTCCCATTTTACTGATACTCTTAGAGAAAAACAAGTAAGAATAAAAGCCAAATTCCAGCAAATTTACTTTCAAAGGAAAACATATGACAGGTGACCATAGACCAGAGTTCAAATTCACACTACTATTCTTCTTATAGATCAGAGATGGTGTTAATTTAACAAAACAATTTAAAAAAATTAAGAATTTAGGGGTTATTCAAAAACTACCTCCTGTTTTCCTAGGCCTTAGAAAATCAACAAAAAGAAGTTCTTACTTCCTCCTTAAGGATGCACTGCAAGAAAGCGGAAAATCATATTTTTTTTCATATTATGCTTTTCAAGTTAGAAACCTACAAGCAGTGTGAACCACTTTTTCCCAAGAGGAGATACTCATATCCACTGTGATAATAACAAAAAATATAGCAAAAAAAAAAAAAAATACATTGCAACAACTGATTGGTAAATATAAGTGGAGACCAATTTCAGTTAGATTCTTTTGGTCACGTATTGTTTGGAAGGTTGACTGAGCATCTTATGTCCTCTATGCACTAGTTATACAGAGATTCATTGTTTGGAGGAAAATTCCTTTCTCACAACCTTCCAAAACTCATTTGTTTAGGCTTTTTTTGCTGGGTATGTGTTTTTTACCCATTCATAAGCATCTCCACTACAAATGAATTCTGCTTTCAGCTTCTCACTTCCAGGACTGTGAAAGCTGGCTTTCATTTACACAAATAACAAGCAAAAGTCAAAGTAAGAATTAAGTATGTGTTCTTTTTTTTTGGAATTTTTTTTTAATTAGGTTTGATGATGGTGAGAATATCTCTTACAGTTATTTTCCTTCAGATGCTAATGTTAATGAAAGCTCTAGGGGTGCATTAATAGTGTTTCTTTAGGAGAGAAAAAAAAAGATATTTTTTGTTATTCAGAGTGAAAGTACAAAATAACAGACTTCTGCTTCTTGCTACCTTGAAATGAAACTCTGCTCACTAAAGCCAATAGCCATAGTCTCTTATGGAATCTGTGTTCCATATGGATTTTTTTCCTATTTCATTCTATTTTTTCTATTTCATTTTTTTTCTATTTTAGATTAACTTCTGTTTTGCCCATGATGTAAGTATCTTTATGAGTGCATGTGTCTGAGAAATATGCATGGCTATATGCCTATAAATACACATAGAAACGTAACATGCAGTTTAGAAAGGTCTTGGTATGTTATATTTATCTGACTTTGCTGAACATTTGCTGAAACACTAGAAAATTGACCATTTGTGCTATTAAAAGTTCCTAGTTTTGACTAGAAAAGTTAATGAATACAGCTGACATGCTAGTGAACAAAGCTCCGTTGTGCTCCATTTGGTGCTTGTACACCAAAAAACAGCTTTATCATAATCAGTAAAGGTTTTTGAGAGAAGCATTTTTACTTAACCAAATAGGAAAGGGGCTACCTAGGGGCTCAAAATGTATGCTGTATTTGGCCCTTAAAGATTACAATAAAATCTTTCATTCAGTGTTATGTTAGTATATGGATCCTGTGTGCCACTTTTTGTTCATTCAGATCAAACTATGATATATTTTTTTTACTGTTTTTCTTTCTATTATCTGGCATCAAAAAATATTCCCACAATTGGCTGAAGATTCAGCTGTCTTCACAAAAGTAGCTGAATTGTTTGTTGAGGTATTTGGTGAGCTTCTGAGGAAATGAAAAGCTAAAAGAGACTAGGTTATTTCCTTGCTGCAGTCAGTTGGTGACTGTAGCCAAGGAGGTATATTTGAACGAACTTGTGTTGAACTAAATTTGGACATGAATAGGAATAAGAATGCTATGGCATACACTTCTGTGGGAGCAACAGAACCTACAGAGGCCTTGGATCCCTATTCATGAAGCTAACCTACGCTGAGGTCCATATATCTGCTTCACTGATCGTATGTTTTTTAGGGGTAGTTAAGTGAAGGTAGGTCTGAATATGTGTATGGTTGCACTCAGGCATCCCTGCTGCAGTATAGGCTCTTAGTTTTTCTCTTACTTTTGCATCAAGGAACATCTCAAAGAACTAGTGCTTGTGATATTTATCTTGAACCTGTATTTTTTTCTTTCTAGGTGTCACTTTCTGTTGATTTATACTCTAAAAAATGATTGTTAGACATTTAGGAATACAAAATTCCCAAAATATCCTGATTATCAGCATCAAAGAAAGTGAGTGCAACTCAGAGTAGTCATTTGTATTATTTTTCTTTAGTAGTCAGATTTTGGTTGAGAAGTGAACTGGCTGCTTAAAAAAAAAGTGTTGACGGATTCACTAAAGCCGCCTGATTTTTATCAGTAGAACTTAGGAGTAGAGCATCTTGTTTCTAATTTCTCCAGTAATCTTCACCTTTGAACCAGATCTTCCATATGAACAAGTCTGGCTTTAGGGAAACTCTGGAAGTGAAGAAGAAATGTAATTACCTGATTTTACCCAGTGTTCTCACATTGCATGATGAATGCAATGGCTCCACCTGAGAAAGAGTCTGTGGCAGCAGCCTTTTGCCTCAGAGAATTTTCAACTTATGTTTCTGACACTGGCAACTGTTCCTCTACTTGGAATAAGAACTTTGTTCTTTGTCCCCACATGTTTCTGTAATGTCATTTGGAAAATTTCCACAGGCCTGTATTACCTTTTTTTTTCCCCTTGGCCTAGTGACCAGTGACATATAACTCATCTTAAGAAAGAAAATATATACTTGAAAGCAGCTGAGAAAGTCCGATCAGGCAGGATTGGGGCTCAGAAATGCTCTTGCTGTTTTCCTTGAGCTTTTTTAAGAAACAATGTGATTTGTGATGAAGCTGCCATAAAATAACTGGATTGCTGTGGCATATATTGCGTGAGATGATGTGTGCCTCTATCCTAAGAAATGAGATTGTCAAAGCAAGTGCATACCTTGATCCCTTCGTCATGCAGAATGCTAGGGTTAAGTATATAAATGGGAAGAAAAAAATAGTTTACAGGAAAAACTAGTTCTGAGTTATTTTGTTGTGCTCACTGAACAGGCTTAAACTGAAAATTCTTCCTTCATCTTTTCTGGTACAAATACACTTTCCTGTGAATCTCACTTAATTGGCCTGGTATTCACAGTGCTGGACTGTGGTGGGGACAGGAGAGATTAAGGCCCATGTACTTACTTTCTGCTTGATATTTCAGTCCTTGATTTGGGAAAGGCATTTGTTAGTGCACTTTTTGACAAAGACTGCTTGCTATTTTCCAAGTACACATTCAGCATCACTTCTACTGACACCCACCTCCGCATACTTGAGTATTTAATGGTTTACAATTAGCATGCCGTCTTGTGACTTCAGAACCCATGAGAGGTAAAATGAATATTTATCTTTTTAAAATCACTATGAGTTTAACCAGCAAAATGATGCAGCTACACTTTCCTTTTGTTTATTTTTTTCACTGGTAGAACCATTGTTACAGAAGCACAAAGGAAAGAAAAAGCCTATTGATCCAGCATACTGACAATATCTTCAAAATCTACCTTTTTCCACAAACATGCCTCCTCAGTGATGTGTTTCCCATAAACCGTGTTATATAGAGCACCTATAAGCAAGGCAAATCTAGCACTAAACAATTTAATTTTTTATCACAATGCAGAAAACTAAACAATATATTGCTATAGACCAGACCTGGTTATGTCCTTCTTTTAAAAACACACGAATTATGAGCTGGAAAGCACAGTGAAGAGCGGAGAGAAAGAGCCATAGTTTTAGGAGCAGAGCAGTGTCTGCTCTGAACCCAATTTCCAGCTTTCATCTCTGCTCTCCCTCTCTTCATAGTTTATCACCTGAGTCCTGTGGCACTAGGGATATCATACTTGATAGCTGCTAAAAAGAAGACAAACAGATTTTTATTATCACTGATGCAACATTATTCATATTTGTGTATTTTCATTTCTCAACTATTTTGGAAGAAAGGCCACCCCTTCTGCAGTTTTCTGGCTCCTACAAATCCTATTTTCAGGTACTCTTCTCTCTCTATCTCTGGGCCTCTAGATAGGTCTGTGGCAGCAAGGTACCTAGAGGTAAGGTACTGTAATGTTGTGAGCATCTTTGTGGATCTATCATTTCATCATTAGCTGGAAATTAATATCCTGTCATTTGTTTGTGCAACAGCTGTGTAGTGTAACATATAGATACAAGAATACACGGTGTTTTGTATGTCAGAAGATAGCTTGCAGATTTCATTATAAATGTAGCAATAAAGTTGAAGTGCATTTTATTTTCTTCCTGTTAGTACTTAACACATTCTTCAGTGCAGAGATCCCAAGATGTGCCGTACAGTCATGATTAAACTTGCTGCTGCAATGATGGAATGGTGTTTCTTCTACACCATTTTGACTGAAAATAGTTTTTTGGGTACTGCAGTTTTTCACTGTTGAAATCCACTCCAGAAAAATTGTAGATGGCAGTATATTGTATATTATATACATACATTTTGTAATATTTGCATTTCATGTGGAGAGAATATTTTTTCCTAAGGGCCATTGCATGAATAGAAATGGTTGAAAAATGTGCTTTCAAAATTTATGAGGTAACAAATTATTCCCTTATGTCATTTTTTTAGGAACTGTTTTGCTTCTTGTGCCTGAATGACTCTGGGGACAGTCAAGAACTTAGTGTTGTTTTTCAGATTTTTTCTTAACAGTGAAGTGCAATTACTTAAACCTATAGTGTGTCTGTTGAATATTTCTCTTACATTTCATTGCAAGGTGTTCAGCCTTGTTACCACAGAAAGAGGTTGCAGCAAAAGATTTGAGCATCCATTTAGAATATGTGTATGCTAAAACTTTTTATAATGTTATGTGCATATCTTCATTAATGGACTGTTAAAAACACATGGTGAGTATGAGGGTCGCCTGATACACAGTGTCATCTGGTCTGTTATTGACAAATTAGCTCTCCCTCATGGGGAGATAGGCTGTTCATTAAAATGAGGAAAAAATATTGTCAGAAAAAGGAACAATGATCCAATCTAAAGCAGATAAGAATAAAGTCTTTTATCTCACAATGCTATTCATAAATAAATGAATACAGTTTTTGTAAAAAGGCAGGTATTTTCATATGTTTTGCCTTCATGTAAAGATAAAAAAAAAAAAAAAAAAGGATAAATCTATGTATTGGTAGTTTCCATTTCCCAATCTGATAAAATAATCAAAAAGGTGATATTTTTGTCTTTGACTAAAACTGGCAGATTTCAATTGAAAATTATTATTCTGAAAGTGAATGTTAATAATTTAATAATTCCAGACCTTATTTATGACATGTTTAGACTTGATTCCATTGTAATCTGCCTGTGCAAAGAACGATTGAGGTGGATGAGATTCTGCAAAGGCAGAACAGTGTGGTAACGAATCCAGCCATTTTATAAAATGTTACATTTGAGTAAAAGAAATTAAAAAATCATAAATACCTTTTTTGTTTGTTAAACACTAAATGCATTTATTTTAATAAAGCTAACAGAAGAAACCTCTAGGAATTTCTTTGAGAAGCTGAACATTCCGTGCTGCATCTGTCTGAGCTACTGTTGTGTGGGGATTATTGGAAAGTATCCCCATACACAATACAGACAATTATTTAAATTAAGTTTTCTAATTACATATATGTCCAGAATGTCAGAATAATGACAGAAAATAACCATTAGTGTTCATTACAAATGGAATAGATCTTTTAAGGTGCATTTTTATTACTACACACACTGAAAGCAATCTTCATTGTGAAACTATAGAGATATAAATGAGCAAAATTTATCCTTTGGCTTGTCATAGTCTGGTAACAGGCTGTTGTCTTTGTTGGAAACAAACATTTCTGTCCTTTCTTAATTTTCTGATTTTATTAATGATCAACTTTTCTACCATTTTCTACAATATTCTATACAATATGTTATTTTTGCAAATAACAACAGGCACCAGCAATATTGGTGGGAGTTAGATAAACTAGTGAGAATATGGGCATTTTGTTTGAAGGAAAAAATAACTAAAATAAATGAACCAACAAACATAAACCCTGTATGGAATGGCAAGTTGGTGCCAACCTGGACTCAGTGTTTCATGACCCAGGCTCTCAGTGAATGTCTTTCCACATCTGCTCATACATATTCACAGACCTCTGGTCTATCTGGAATTTCTTCTGCACTGGTATATGAATACGATTGGAAATTACTGAGCTGCTATAGAAAGCTATGCCCTTTTGCAGGACAAGTAAAATGAAAGGATTTCAACTAATTCCTTCCTCCTTCTGTCAGGAAGATATATAAATATCATTTTTGAGTTTGTGTCCATTTACTGATTAGTAATTTAGAATTTTAAATGACAACCCCAAATCTCTTAAATAATTAAACCACCTTAATTAAGAATGTCACAATAACAATTTGGGATCTGTATGTATTTGGTCATAAAAGAAAATTTTAATTTCTCCACTTGGGTTCTGTAAGCACAGCATTTATTGTTATCCATATGTTCACTGCGGAAAAAGCAGAGGTGTTTGTTAATACCTGATCCCCAGAGCCATGTTATGAACACAAGATAACTGTCAAACTGCAGCTCCAAGGTAAAATGTAATCCTGTGACATACTTGGATTCTCCACAGCCATAAATTGCTGTAAGCTTGTGGAATTCTGTCCAGCTGAACCAATATATCATGCTCAAGAATTTGGCTTACGATGATGTTTTAATTTATTTTTATAAAATAAAAATAACAAGTAACTATTTTGTGATCTTGAATATACTATTATTACGTGCATAAGTTTGTATAGTGCATATTTCAAAGTGCGTAGATAAGGTAACTTCTGGCTAAACTGCCTTTTTCTCAGATTAAATCTTGCTTCTTTGACTATCTGTTTAGCTATGGGTTATTTAAGGTGTTGAAATTTGGATTTCTTTTTTTCCCCAGGAGGTGTTTGCATTGCTCAGTCACTCAAAATCCCTCGGGAACCCAGACCAGGAGAATTTGACAAGATCATCAAGCGCCTGTTGGAAACTCCAAATGCTCGAGCAGTAATCATGTTTGCGAATGAAGATGATATTAGGTGCTTTTTTCTTAATTCTGTATGTCAGAGATGTTCCTTCTCCACAGAGATGCAGAATTTGATGGTGAACAATGCTGTACACAGAAGGTTTCAGAATCAATTCAAAGTAAAAGTTCTCAGTCAGAAATTCAGTTGCAATTACATACTGCTGTTGTTTGCTCCTAGGAGATCTGATGACTTTTAAGTTCCTAAGAATGAAGCTCAAGTAGGTTTCTATTCAGTGACTGAAAAGAAAGAAACTAATAAGAATGCTAGGCAAATATGGCTAATGATGAATCAAAATAACATTTATAGTCCTGGAGCTTGAGTTCTCTATGCCTGTTGTTGAATATGCTGTAGACTGTAAAAACTATTGGCCAGTTGATTAGAGTGATCATATTTATATGTACCCAATCCAGAATTATTACTTCAGTGTTACGTCAGAGAGATTCTAATTAGAAAGTTCTTTGTAAATGCAGTTTATTTTATCAACTTTTATTTATTTTATTTTATTTTATTTTTGCAGGCGGATACTAGAGGCAGCCAAAAAAGCTAATCAGTCTGGACACTTCCTTTGGATTGGATCAGATAGTTGGGGGTCAAAAATTTCTCCGGTGCAGCAGCAGGAAGAGATTGCAGAAGGAGCTGTAACCATTCTACCCAAAAGAGCCTCAATTGATGGTAGGAATGCACATGACACAAAAGACTGGTTTTCTGATTATGTTCAGTCATTCTAGCCTCTTTAAGAAAAACAGAAAGAAAAAAATAAAAGTGAGTTCACAGAAAGCTATGCATCTAAGAACTTGAGCCATGTGGCTCAATCCAGTATGCATTCAATGTCTCTATTTGTATCTCTTCAGACAGGATTAGATCCTTGAGTTCAGGGAATGTGTTCTTGGGGGGTGACCATAATTAATAGGCTTGGATTTCTCTGAATCTGAAGCTTAATCCAATTAAGAATTTAAATTTTGTATCATTTTAACTTTTTGCTACTTTGCCCTCACAGCAGAATTCAACCACCTGAGTTAGACTCTCTTCTAGCTTTGTTTTCAGGGTAGGGTTAGAATTAAACCTCTCTAGATTGTAATAACTTCTGAATGATAAGGAGGAAACACCTAGTTAAGAAAATAACCTAAGACACTGTCTGAAATCTGTCCGTCCTTTCGACATGTGCAGAGCTCTGACATGCATGTGGATGTTTCCATTCATTCAGAGCCAGAGCCTGGATTTTTCCCAGAAAAGGAAAAGCAATTATTTTGCTAAAGTAGTGAGCAAGTCTCTTTGTTTTACTCTTTTTTTTTTTCTTAATATAGATACAAGTTAAGAAAATGATGAATTTGCAGTAAGACAATCTTATAGTTGTCTAATAATTAGAGTGTATATGAAAGAGGTGACTGACACTGAGAAGAGTTTCTTACCCCTCAGTGTGGTGGTTCTCTGGGACAAAAAAGGACGACACTAGACAGATGATATGAGTTAGCTAATTCTTCTGGAAATAGATGCATCTAGGTTCTACTTTCTCCCTGGATTGTTGATATATGTTACTTTAAGAAGCCACAATATTAACATAGTTTATGGCTTGACATATAAGACAATCTTCTAGCAAGTGGAATTTCTTGGATTGAACCACCATATTCCCAAGAGTTTACACAGTAACTCTTCCTGCTATCTGTGTAAGTGCTGTAAACTGTTAAACCATTAGAATTATTGAGCACTGCTGATGTTGCTTGGAGAAGTTGGCGCCCAAAAACATTTTGTGAAGTGCTTAATCCCATGAGAATGTGTTGAACACAGTTTGGTCATGATCGATGGACTGTAGGAGTAAGGGAGGTGCAATTCCTGCTTCTTAGTATCTGATTAGACTTTAATAGGAAACTCCTGATTAGGTTTTAACAGGAACCCTTAGTTTCTTGGTCGGCATCATTAAGGGTATAAATGGAAGCAGAATTTAAGGTGTCTAGGATGCCTCAGATCTGACAGAGAGATACCCAATGACTTGAAGGTGTCCATCAAATGCAAGTTATTTGGATCACAGTCTTTGACTAAGTCATGATTAAAAATTGTCTTATTTTTTGTAGGCAAGTAAATCTTAATTTGGCTCTAGCCTGTTGTGTAAAAACTAAGCCCTTTCAGTATCTTGTCTAGCTGTCTGCATTGCCTTTTTTCTTTATGGATTTCTCTTCAAGTTTTAGATTCTTTTAATTGCTGTAGCTATTTAAAAACTTTATTACAAGTCCTTAATAAATTATAAATTATAATAATAATAAATTATAAATCCTTAATTACTATATGCATTTAAAATGTTTTAAATAGTTTGCACTTAAGACTTTTTTCTTGTTATGAAATCTCTGCAGAATCCATGGTTTTAAATTATAGTTTTTATGCTGTTTCATATACCAAGGCTTTTTTTTTTTCTCACTTCTCTTTAATGTAGGATTTGATAGATATTTTCGGAGCAGAACACTTGCTAACAATCGAAGAAATGTATGGTTTGCAGAATTTTGGGAAGAGAACTTTGGCTGCAAGTTAGGATCACATGGAAAAAGAAACAGCAATATCAAGAAATGCACAGGTAATTCAGAAAATAAAACATTAACTTCAAACTGTTTATTAGAGTGCAGGAAACAAAATGATTGTTGTTAATCATTTTTCTGACTCCCTTCAATACTCCTTTTCATCTCTCTCAATCATCCAATATACATTATGTTTTAGTAAGAAAAGTGTAACGTTTCCTTCACACCTGAGGGAAGAATATCATAGGTATTATCTGAGAAAATTAATACTTGATTTGTACACATCCAACAATGGCACAAGTACAGAAGTAGCATGTGGTTCAGTTTCCTTCCTGTTTCAGTGACCTTGTCTCTCCTCCCATGCAGACTTGTCTATATATATTTTTTAATGAAGGACACATGACAGCAATCCTTATTTTTCTTATCCCTGAAATATATTAACGGTAAGCTAATTTTCTCTTGACACTATTGAGGTTTTGATGCTAGGTCAAGTCATGAACTCCTCATTTAATTTAAGATCTGTGTTTAAGGCTGCAGGGAAAAGCAGTAAAAAGAATGAGTTTATACATTGTATTATAAATCTGAAAGTCTGAACGACAACAACATTTAAACATTCACTTAATTACCACCATCACTACCTGCAGTACTTGGTATGTGACATTATTGCTGTGATAGGTGACAGCAACAATACTCATTTTTCTACCCTGCATACATGTCCATGTGCCCTGATTTTCCTTGTCATGTCTTCTTTCACCAAATGATCAAATGATGATTTTGTTATCCTATTTCTCAATGTTTTCAGATGTCTGCTGCAGATGTCTGTAACCAGCAATGTCCGTTGGTTACAGTAGCATGCAGTCTATGTTAACAGGGATGCCCCTTCCAAACTTTCTGAAGACACAAGCTGACACAAGGAATGGCAGACAAGGATATCATGCAGTCTCCAAACACATACACCAAAAGTCTACCACTTCCTGAACCAGCAGATTTATTGTATATATAAAGTGCCATTGATTCAAAGTCTTATTGCACTGTGCTTCACAGAGCACACATATCTCATACCGAAATACAGAAACCATACACACACTCTCATTTCCCCAATTGGACGACAATCTTTTCTTCTACATTTTAAGGTCTTGTGTCCTTTACCATATACTATGCTCCCCCAACAAGGATGAAATTCTGTGCCTCAATGACCTATATCATAGCTCATCACTCTAATCCTCTAGTCCTCCGTATTGATTCATTCAGTAGTACGTGAGGATTTGGTAGTTATTTGTGCTTGGAAAGAGATTTTTTTTCTTTTACCGTTTTAAGAAAACTATAGATTTTTTTTTAATTGAAGGCTTTCAGTTAGCGTACATGCCATAGTTTGGGATTCTCTAAATGCTACCAGAGATGGTTGTCTGACTTGCCTCAGCTCATCATATCTGTCAATGGGAACGGCCAAAAATAACAGTTAATATCTAAAATTCATAGGCTGTATATTGTTAGATTCAAAGTTAGTTGTGATTTGAAACTGGTAGCTGTATATATTTGAATTATCATGTTATATTCTCTGTGCCCAAAAATAGGAAGAAATCATATCTTCTACACTCAGAAAGTGAGTATAATAGCAAGAGATTGTACTAAGAAGTGAGCAAGAAGTTTGAAGGTTGCCTGTGTATTATTACCTGCATGGACAAAGCTATGAATTCTGCTGAAGAAAAAAAGATATCAGTGAGTGATAGTACCCTTGGCAAACACCACTTGAAGTTAGCTTACTGCAATGGTATGGAAAAGATGCTTGGTCTTCAGCAGAATTAAAATGAGCCAATGATTTAGCTTAAAGGTTTGGATAGCAAAAATACTCCAACTATGTTGATTTTAAGTAAAAATAATCAAGATATCAGGGTGGAATTGTTTCAGCAGAAACACCTAGTGGAGAATGGTGACCGACTCCTGCATCTAGATCTAGATGCAGAGATGGCATCTTGACCCACTGCATTTCAGGCATCATGGTCTTACAATGTCCACAAAAGAGTGGAAAATCAGAATCTTGCATAGTTCTTCATACCAAAGCCCCCAGGGAGGATGAGTCAGTCTAATATGATCTTCTATATTCCCTCAATACTAAAAAATAAAATATCTCATACATGAATTCATCTTCTCCTTCAAAAGACCAAAGATGTATCAACAATACATCATGGACAATTCTGCTTGGATAGAATGGTTAAATGAAAAAATAAAAGATTTTAAAAAAAGTTTGTAATTGGATTGGAGTTGCTTAAATTTAACTAAAGAGATGAAGCAGATTATCAAAAGCTTTAACCCTTGCCTTATGCCATTTTCAATTTGTCTTTCCAGTGGATTTTCCCTGAAACTTCTGGTGACTTTTTCAGCTATACATTTCCACTAAACTCTTAGAAGGAATATATTCCCATCTTTATTTCAGAACTTAAAGAGGTGAACTCAGAAATCAGTTTTCCCATCAGTTTTTTGGTCCAGGTACTTCAGATAATAAGATTCCACCTAATTTGTTAATTTGTACATCACTCCAATGTTCAGGAACACAATAAAAGAAATGTAAGAACTCTCCTTCTCTGAAGGCAAGCTGTTAGGTATAAAGTTTTCTCTAACTTTCAGATGGATTTTGTTACGCATTTCTTTTTATTTTAGCTAAGATCTACTTTTTCTGACACAGCATTTATAATTCCCAGTGATGACATAATCAATACGCCTGGTTTCTCTTTAATCCATCTATAAATCCATAGGTTTAATTTTTTACTACCTATATAAAAAATGCTTCCAATCTAATCTAATTTCCAGGACTTTTTCCTATAGAGATACTAGAAAATGATTCATAGTGAAGATTACTTCTTTCTTTATCATCTAAAATCAACAGATATTCTACCATTGACGTTTACAGAAAGCAGTCATTCTTCTAAACTTTGAAAATATAATTGCTACTCTTTATTTGCTATGGACTCTATGTATTTCTGAATGCCAGTTTATATTGATTAAATCATCAGGATGAGAGTAGCACATTGAAAATTTCAGAGCTTTTTGTCCCAACCTTCTGGAATGCACAAAAAAAAAAAAAAAAAGGATTCATTAACTTAGTAAAGATGAAACCATAATTCCATTTTCCCATTCCTCAGCTTCCCCTTTGGGTCAACTGGTAGGTCAAATTTTAGATAGCTCAAGATTTAGAATTATTTAGAAACATGATGAACTGACCAGCTTCACCAACTTTATTCCTGTTGTTTTGTTACTAAGTCCATCTCATCAGTGTTATTAATTGACAGTCTCAGCTTGATTTTCTGTACCATATTTTAAGATATATACAGAAGTATGAATAGAAAAATCTGAACATTAACCCAAAATATCTCAGATTATTATTTGAAAAGTTGATTTGAATTGTTGGACTGGCAATTGACTGCATCACTCTTTGGGAAGAGGCTTGTTACAAAGAAAGCAAAGGAATTTTAGTGGTTATAGAATAAAAGGGAGCAAGGTTAAATGAAATGAAATGTATTCAGATTTGTTCCTGTTAACATTTGATTCCAGTCTATCTTGAAGTGCTGCAGAAGTCATATTTAAATATTTGTGTGCTGAGATTTTGTCTAAATTTCCCTCTTGGTATTCCTTCGAGGCATATATTTATTACCATATTTTCAGTCTTTGAACAATAAGATGTGGACCTTTAATAAAAGCTCAGGAAAAATGTTAATTGAAAAAGCTCTTTCATAGATATTCTTTTACAGTAAGAGAGGTAGTTTCTCCCTCTGTAGGCTAGGATTTTATTTAACTACTCTGCAAATCTAATCAGCCTTTAACTACCTGTAATGACTGACTGCACTGCTAAAAATAGAGATGGGAGAAGGATTTCCAAAAGCATACAGAGATCTGTGTAAATTAGTCAAATTTCAATTTGCTCTATCAAAATGGATTATTTGCTTCAGTGAAAAAAATTATAGTGTAGTATAATACATACCACATATCTGTGAATTTTACAAGTACATTACTTAAATGTTTTCTCTTAACTAACCTCTTTGAAAACACAATTGCATCTAAAATATTAACAGCAAGAAGCTGACATATACACAGACATATTCTGAGAAAAGTATAGAGCAAATTGAAAAGCTTGCAAGCAGAATGTAAATCTTCCAAAGGCAAGGGAAATTGCTGGCTATTTGACTTGCGTAATAGGTGCATTCCCATAGAATTCCCATAGAGGAAAGGGAACCTCTCCTGAAGTATGCTTTTTCTTTCGCAATAAGAGAACTGAATGAAGTTTTAAAAAGCAGTATGCACAGCAGACGCATTTTGTACTAGTATTTTCAGGTGAACCACATTTCCCAGGTGGCACTAAGACTTCAGAGGGATTTTATTCTCAAGCACACTGCAGGTCAACACCTGCAGGTTTCCCACTTTACATGATTTCCCTCCTGTGACTACAGATTTGGGCCTCAGAGATAGAAAGGATAATTATTTTTATCCTCTTCCTCTGCTACCTAACCACTTTGCAGAAGAGTAGTTAGCGGTTAAAGATATTTTCTATGTATTTATAAAAACGAAAACCACAGTAGTCAGATTTGTAACATATTAGGCAGGAGCGAAGTTGACCATTTATCTTTGCTACCCATCTCATCACTTTGACATAAAAGACTTTGAGGACTATTTGTTCTATCTAAATTTTTCTTACTCTCCTTTGGACATTATCTCAGATTTTCAAAAATTTTGTGTTTTGGGCAGCAGTACTGCTGCAAAAGTCCGATACTGTCTGTGACGCGGCATTAAATCAAACTACATCATGTATCATTAAATAATATATGGAGTTGGAGAGCACTTACTTTTGTTTTTAGTACAATAGATCATGTCTCAGGTGGCACCGAGACATCTTCCAATAACCTAAATAAAGTTTAATCTCTTTATTGTGGTATACTATAGACCACAAATTCACCACATTTGCAGGTTTTGACAGTTTCCCAATTTCAAAGCCTGGGTACTCAATTCTAAAGAAAAAGTGGATGTCTCAAAATGGTCATTGACATTTAAGGATGTGACATCCTGTCAAAATAAACAGGATTGAAATACGGGCTTTCTTGTGCTATACTTCAAGTCATAATGCTTGTTTATAACAAATTCTCTTCTGAGAGTAGAGAACTATCAGGCACAGACTTTATCATCTCTCTTCTATCATGTCTGATAGACTGAAAAACTATGGAAGGCTATAGTTTGAAGCACATCTGGTCAGAATATACACATTTAATCCTCTTACAACAGGACATTTACGATCCTTTTTCCATAAGCTAAAGAAGGTTGAATAGTACTTAATCTCAGCATTTGTAAATGCACATAAATATTGCTCAATATGTCTGAGAGCTGTCAAATCAGATGACCATTCTGATGAATATTCTGGCCATTTCCTGACTTGATTTCTTTGTTTCACTTACTGCTCTTCTCCATTTTGGTGTTTCAGCAGTTGTTAATATTTTGTAAATCAATTGATCCAGGAGATGATAGTCACATTTCACTCTAGTTGTCAACCTTAGATTTAGTTACAGATGATACACTTTCAGAAAGCTTCTTATTATAATTTAACAAAGAAATTGTTACTGTTGATAGACTCCCTAGATATCTGTTTCTCTATAATTTGAGTTATAAATAGGAATCCAAATCTTGTTTTCTGTCAGAAAATGTATCAATTTTATATTTATAATCTTTTACAAGTTATGAGTCATATTCCCCTGAATATTAATTTAACTAGAGTGTCTTGCCATTTTAAATTTGATACACTTGCTGCCAAGTTGGAGTGCTTTTAATATGCATATGTGTGCATACATGTAGCCTACATGCCCATGTAGGTTAGTACCTTATGAGTCTAGAAATGCTTATCCAGCTCAGGGCCTCTGCAAGACTGGCCCTTTTAATGAATGAATTCTGACTTTAAGTACCAGTTTTTGAGAATGCTGTAAATGCACCTCCTCATATAGAGCCTCAGAAAACTTGCAGCTGGTTTTACTCAGGATGGAGTACATCTTGGAGTGTTGTCTCTTTTCACTGCTTTTTCCTGGAAGTCAGTAGTACTGAATATCGATTCAGTCATTACCCATACTTTAGGCAGATGCTAGTAAAAGGGAAAAGCTGATAACCAATGTCTTACATGCCCTTCTTCATCTCCTCTTGCACAAACAGTGTTCTTGAACATGGTCAGAAAGTGATCTCACTGCTTACTGCTGAGGAGGTTATCCACTCCTCAGTTCTTCTGACCAAACAGTCTGAGTACTCTGACACTGTTCTGTGAAATGATTTGGATGAAAGTCTTGGAGGTGAAGCCACATTAGCTAGATCAGCAGCACACATGTTAATTTTGGCTGCAGATCCTCTTCCATATTCACAGGTGGGGCTCAGAGGACATAACCTGTTAAAAGGAACTGAGCAAGCAGGGCAAAAAAATAGAGGAAAAGCTCCTCTTTTCATGCCCTCAAAACTTGTATGACAAGAGAAGTCAGCTGATTATGATATTGATCCTACTGAGTAAGATTACTGAATTCTCACTGGGGTCAGTTCCTAGGGAAAAGTATTTTTGGCTCTTGTTTCTGGTAGACTGTTACCTACAAACCAACATTGTGTTATTCCATTGATTAGCTGTTCTGAGAAAAGAGAAACTGTTTATTTAATATGCAGCTCAATATATGTAGAATATTTTTAATATTCTGAGACCGCGCAATAATTCAAGATATATATTTAAATTTACTAGAGTGTATTTTTTAAGTGAATCCAAAAAAAGCTTATTTTTCTCTTTTGTAACTGTGGAAAAATATTATCTCGCATATACATAGGACAACAGAATGAATTGTATCATAAACTGTTGATGCAAAACTTCCCAAGAAATAGCTTCTTCTCAATTAGTTAATAATTACTTGAGTTTCAGGATATCAACAAGTTAAAACAGACATCGTACCAAGGAAAAGAAAATATTAGAATTAAAGGAAGTTATCTGATCTTTCCACTGTGATATTTCTGTTGTGAGGTTTCAGTTTACTATGACCTTACAACCAATATTCAAATAAATATATATTTGCTATAATTATATTAAATTTATAGTTTACTTGATATAGAAAACTAAGTTTTTCTGGATTCTCATAGAAACATAAAAACAATTAGTGGAAGTCACTTTAATATCATGAACTTTTTCTATACGCTGAGAAATAATTTTTCACATGTATAATCTCCATAATTTAGAAGTAATTGCACACCTTTTGGGGGGATTTGAGAGTAGTCATCTGTAAACAAAAGCAGATATTTTGTAATATAGTGCATAGAATTTCATTGCAGAAATAACTCACCAAAATCAATGGGGCATATATAAGTGGATGTTACATAAATCAGGGTAGAAAAAGGAAGTCAGAATTTGTCTTTTAATGGATGTATATCCTTTAAATGCTTTGTGAAAATGTTGCAATTTGAAAGCCGTAGTAGTGGAGTGAATCGAGTTCCCAAATAGTATGATCAACTATAAGCTCGACTCTGGCAATACCGGATTCACAAACAGTTTGAGGACCGTAGGTCCGGTCGCCTTCAGAGCAAATTGAGTTCCCAAATAGTATAATATACTATAAGCTTGACTCTGGCAGTATTGGATTCACGAACAGTCTGTCAACTGTAGGTCCGAACTCTCCCCCCCCACCCCCCCCAACCTCAACAAGTAATCGAGTTCACAAATAGCAGGATTTATTCAAATGCAACACTTCCAAAGCAGGTTTTGGATGTCAGTATAGGAAATTCTCTACTACAGTGTGGAGTTTTTAGCTAGCTCTAATATACAAATATGCAATCATCACTCACCCCGGAAGATGGGAGAGGGCTCTCAGTCTCGAGTCTCCTCAGGCAGCGTTCTGACCCCAGGGGAGGAAAGGGGGATCAGCGCATCAACTGACCCAGAAATTACGATGGAGTCTTCCCTCTTCCTTCTTCTTCTGCTTCCCCTCTGCTGCCTCTGCTTC
>JAWLRI010000001.1:15001110-15072493 GCA_034781795.1 Crypturellus tataupa
GAGGGCAGATTGTGTTGCCAAGGGAATCATGGAGAGGTAGATTCCGCACATACCAGCCATCCTGGATGTGTATCACCTCAGGCAAGCTTCTGTAAGGCCAAAACTTCTGTTAGGCCTTAGTTTTTCTCTAAGATTCCTCTTTTCCAGGCCATTCTTCCACATGTTTCAACTAGAATTCAGTATTTCCAGAATCATATTTGTATTCAACTTTTGAAATAAGTATTTTTGTATGAAGTATCCTTATGAAAGTTCAGTTAGAAGCACAAGTGTCCTTAGTTTGTGTTAAAATCAGTAACGAAAAAAGAATTATGTTGAATTTATATTGGGTTTACAGCATGGACATAATGATTTTGACCCATATTCTAGTTCTGGGCCAATATATATGTAGGGCTTGTAGGATTGCTCTGAATTGGAGCTCAGGAGTGAAGATTCACTTAAATCTTCAACTTTCAGCTGGCAAACTCTTTATATCTTAGTAAGAAATTTCGGCTACTATGAGTCAACCTGTAGGGATGCCTACCTCTCTTCATGGACTGAAAATAGATAGAGCCTAGAAGACTAATTTCGACCAGATGGCTGACTTTAGATTATTCAGATCAGATGAAATGAATCCTCTTCCATGGTACATGGATCACCACCTTCTCAACAAAGCAATTAAATATCTGCCTTATCAGTTTGAATAAGATTTTTGCTGATAATTTGCTTATATTGATTATACCTATTTTACTTAAGTATTTAGAGGTAATTTAACTTCCTTAAAGGCACTTTAATACATGGAAACAAATTGAAGGCAGCCAGCTGTATACAGATTATCAGCAAACATACTAGAAATATCACAGAATGGTTGAGGTTGGAAGGGACCTCTAGAGATCATCTAGTCCAACCCCCTGCTCCAGCAGGGACACCTGAAGCACGTGGCACAGGGTGGCATTCAGGATTTTGAAGATCTAGAGAGAAGGAGACTCCACAGCCTCTGGGCAGCCTATGCCAGGGCTCTGTCATCCTCACAGGAAACAAATTTTTCCTCACATGGAGATGGAACTTCCTGTGTTTTAATTTATACCCATTACCCCTTCTCCTGTCTCTGAGAAGAGTTTGACCCAATTCTCCACTCAGGTATTTGTACATGCTGATCAGATCCCCTGTCAATCTTCTCTTCTCCAGGCTAAACAGGCCTAGCTTGCTTAGTTTTTTTTTCATTAGGTAGATGCTCCAGTCCCTTAATCATCTTTGTTGCTCTGTGCTGGATCCTCTCTAGAAGCTCCACATCCCACTTGTACTGGGGAGCCCAGAACTGCCCCCAGTACTCCAGGTGCGGCCTCACCAGAGCTGAGGAGAGGGGCAGGATCCCTCCCTCGACCTGCTGGCAACGCTCCTCCTGAGGCAGGCCAGGATGTCTTTGGCCTTCTTGGCCGCAAGGGCATATTGCTGCCTCATGGTTAACTTCTTGTCAACCAGAACTCTCACATCCTTCTCTGTGGAGCTGCTTTCCAGCAGGTCAACCTCTAATCTGTACTGGTGTCTCAGGTTATTCCTTCCCTGGTGCAGTACCCTGCACTTGCCCTTGTTGAGAATATGAATATATGAATATATGATGATTTGACTAATGAACATTAGATTGTATCACAGATTTTCAGGATGCAATATACTGTTGAATAACTTAAGACATTTAATAGAGACTTGTTGACAAGTTGACAAAGGTTTATATTTCGGATTTATATTTAAGCTTTGTTTGCAAAAGAAATATTTAATATTTTCAGCCTAGATCTTTTTATCCTGAGATGATATAATCTCAGGAGATAGACAAATTAAGCCTTTAAAATCTTTGATGAGTCTGTGTAACGCACATGATCTGTCACCGAGACAAAAGCAGCTGGTGTTCTGATCTCATATGCTACATACCCAGTGAAAAAGAAGTTAATTTCAGTCTATTAAAGTGAAACTGTGGGATGAGATCTGCTTCCATTAGTGGTATGTTCAGTTGCATCAGTAAACAGCAGATGATTAATGCCATGGCATTCTGCTACTATATCTTATGCATTTATTGAAGTTTTGTAACCAAGGAAGGTCTTGGTGGATTTGTTATTTTCTTAGCTATAATTCATGATTCTGAAGAAAAAAGTCACTGCACTACATACATTCCACTTGAGCCTGCAAAGTAGAGTTAAATACCTGCAAAAGCTGTGCAGTCATGGGGTAGGTGATGTGCTACTGTCTATTGTGCTACTCAAATTTCTGTTTCTTTCCATCTGTTCTCTATGTTTCTCTTGCGCTCAAGTGTAAAGTCTTTGGGCTAGAGACTGCCTTTTTTTTTCACAATGTATTATTGTTTTATTCCTTCAAGCAAAAAAGAATACTGAGTTAGCATTTGCACATGTCATAAACCTTTTCAGAGGAGTCCAGTGAAGTTCAAGTGCCAAATAAGCACTGTTTTGCTTAGAAAATAAGGACATTTTTTCATTGTCACTCTTCAGTTCTACTGGTAAAATTTTTCCTGAGCCATATTCCTGAAAGAGCCAATTTTTCAGAGTCTCTTTTAGAGATCAACACTTTCTTTCTCATCTTGAAATGAACAAATCATTTCCAGTACTACAAACACCTCAAGGTGTTCCAAATTGTCTTTTCCTGAGACTTTTGAAACTACATCAAGAAACAAATTAATTTTATTCTTTTTATATTTTGAAACAGAGCCTGAAACTCTGAAAGTGGTATTTTCAGAAACATCATAAGGAAAGTGATAGGGTAAGCCCTACAAATCACTGAATGGTCTTGCAAGATACATTACATATAAAATCCGGAAATGTAACAAAAGAGACCATGTGAATAGATTGCTGTATTTTTTTTTTTTTTACCAGAAATGGTAGTACTTGACAGCTGCAGCAGAGCAAAACAATTTTCAAAGTTGAAAAGCAACATAGGGTTATCTGACTGTGAGACAAAATGAAGATGTGTTCTATATCTCTAGGGATGCTCTGAATCTCTGAGGAATATATATAATTCCTGAAATTTTAGCTCTAATTACCGACAAAGAACAATGTATGGATTCCAGATTAGTCATAGACTAGATAAATAATAATTCCAAATATATAATGTATATGAGATTACAAATGGCTCTCACATAGAGCCAAAGAAAACAGGAGGCCAAATTTGCTATATTTTGTTCATCCTTTACTGATAGTCAAACAACAGACAGTCATGGATTTCACTGTGGAATTTGTGGTCTGTCTCATTTATAATTACATTGGATATATGTCTTTCTAACTTTTCTGAAAAATTAGAGTTCAAGCGAGGAAATTTCATATGCAACATATTGCTCATGAACTTTTGATACATTTTCTATTGTTTTTAGAGGAACTTGTAACTATAGCAATGTGCTAAAATGAAGAGGAAAAAAAGGAAGAATTAATTTACTATATTAGCAGGCTTGTGTGAACTGGAAGTGAGTATGCAAAGGTCTTTTACCTTTGTATTTTTTTTGTGCAGTGGGATAGTGCAGAATGTACAGATTGGTACCCAACCTTCAGGAAAATGGGAAAATAAATCTACATATTTTACTGTAACTTTTGGACATTTTCTGCAGAGGTACTTATGTCCAGGATATCAGCCTTCATGGTAGACCTCTCCTTGAGCTCTGGGATAAACATCGAACATTTGCACTACCTCTGATTGACCAGTAAGCTTTGAAAACTGAGGCACAAGACTTTCAGGTGTGCAAAAGATTTGGTTTGATTTTCAGGTTCATGTTAAGGTTACTTTCCATGTTATCTGAACTGGATTTATGAATTTACTCACTCAGAATAAATTCTATTTAATTTGTAATAAAGGAAACAGGTTTTGGGACTCTAGATCAAAGATATTGCAACTTGGCTACACAGAGATAAAATAGAAAGGATGTATAATGGCCATTTTCAATACTATAAAAGAGTGACAAGAGTGATACTTTAGGGAAAAGATTCCATGAGATATGAGAGGATATGGCCCTCCAAATAAGAGTAATAACTGGATTTTGTTTGGAAATCACAGAGGTCAGCAATCAAAGTGTAAGTAGGAAAAGAAAAGCTTTAAGAAATGATCAGAAAGGAAACTATGTTGTTTTTCACTTCAGAACACAGAGTTTTAGATCTTAGAAGCCAGATAAAGACAAACCGATTTTTAGGAAAAGAAAAGTTTATATAGAGCTTTGAAGGAGAAACAAGAAGTTTAAAAATCCTGTAAAAGGGATAGCCAACCAAAAATTTGGCTTTAGTGACAAAATTTGATGAAAATAAAACTGTATTTGTTAGGGAATGGACATGCATATTGCTCCTCAAAATCCTCTTTGGTTTGCTATTATGTGGTTCTATTTAATACAATTTATCCTATTTTTCTGGCTTACTCATTTGAGTGTGACTCTCATTCTTACTTTTTTAATTTTTACAGTTTTAGATTTAAAAAAATATATATTTTTTTCTTTCTTCTGTCTTCATTCTAATGGTGCATCATATTACCTTTTTTTTTTGTTAAATATGTGACATTTAGAAGAAAAAATATGCTTTTAAATTTTTGACTGGTCCTAGTTACTTTAGATTTTTTGATTGGTCCTAGTTACTGGCCTACAGTAAGATATTGTATCTGATCATATTTTGGTCATGTTACAAAAGAATTCAGTTGTAGTCCTACTGGGAATGAGTCCTGATGCACCCTTCCAGACAAAATCCAAAACCATCTCTCCTCTTGATGTTCATGGTTGTGTTGTTCTGTTGGTCAGTTATTACTATAAATGCTTCATTATGACTCATTTGAAATCTAGATACCTGAAACTTCAAATTACCATGTTTCTTACTTCTTCAGTTTCTAGGTTTTGGTAGCATTTCAGGTCCCCATGTCATTGTGGTTGTGTGTCTGACAGTATAGCCCTCTTGTGCTCTCTGATTAATCAAGCAGATCAATTCTGTGACACTTATATATTGCCCAATGTGTTCTTTAATATATAAAGGTAGTTCTCTAGTAATTATGTTGTGGACAAGCACTTCAGCTGTAGTTATGCCTTGAACCAATTTGCCATGCAATATTTAGAAATACAATTCTAATCCTGCAAGATGGGCCATATGGTCCTTTCTATGCACCTGTGCAGGACTGTAGTGAATCAGAAGTGTCACACAGATGCAAGCACTTAAGAATGATTATGAGCACATGCAGCATGGTTTAAATATATCTTCCACTTAAGTAAAAATATGCTATTCTCAGTTCCACAAAGAAATGGTGATTTTACATGCCTGTACTTGTGATACTACTCCAGGGAGTAGGTGGCTACTTGAAAAAAATCATTATTAATATTTTTCACTGACTGGTCAAACTTTCTATTCTTCATCTTTGCATGTGATGTATTTTCCTATCAACACGATGATGATGCATGTATTCTCAATGGGTAAAATCTCCCTTCCCTCCATCTTAAATTCATTGTCATCTCTCTGTCGGTGCAAGGCCACAGAGAATGCTTTCTGAACAAAGTCTTTCCTCTTCTCCTTCCCCTCACCTGCCCTCATCTTTATGCTATTGGTCTTCAATTCATCACAGAAACTCTAGGACAGGCTGTGGAATATCTGTGAGAGTAATTAGGAGTCCAGGTAGGCTGTCTGGAGAAAGGCGAGCTGAAGCTGGGACTTGAAGTTGAGTCTTTTGGTATTGGGAGGCCTTGGCAGGCAATGGGGAATCTTTGTCAGGTACCCTTTTTGTGATTCCTAGTCTCAGATGATATATCAGAACTGCTGGAAACAGTGAAGCATTTCCAATTACAGCTATTATACATTCAGGACCTATTTCAAAAAGTGCAAAAATATACAGTAAGGGTCAAAACCTTTATTCTTAATTTATTATTCAGGAATCCTCTAGAGAAGCAGAACTGCAAAGAAGATCAATCTTCCATTTCAAAAAGGATTTTGACATTTTGAATTGAAATTAAACTGTATTCTTCATAAAAGGGAAATAAAACTTATTTTACATTACTTAAAATGCAATCCTGTGTTACATTATCTAATATGAAATTTAAATATATATATAACTAAAATTTCCAAATTTACTCAGTTCTAAAATATCAAAACAGCACTTTCAGTATAGTTTTGATTTTCTTGAGTAAATTAAATATTGATGAAGTTTTTTTAGGATTTTTTTAATGTTAATTCATTAACATTATGTAATGGACATACATTCTCTTGTGGAAGTCTCCTGATAAGTCTAAAGTTTAAAGAGAGAGAATGAGAAAGAATGCATGACTTGGCATTGAGAAAAATAACTTTTATCTGAGCATGTATAATAATTCACTTGATACAGTATGCGTGTGAATTGGTTATCTGAGAAAATGTTTATCTAGCACATAGCTGATGATGGCAACAGTAATGAAAATGTGCATAAAAGACATGCTGATTATGGTGAATCACACAGGAATAATGTTGACATTGATGTCTAGTAATTCTGAATGTCTCCAGGCAGTGGATTTATATTTTTACTGTACTGTTTTTCACAAGCAAAAACTTAATTTATGTATTTAATCTATTGCTCTAAATCTGCTATGTGAAAGCGGACAGTAGCATCACATCAAGTGGGCATTGGATATGCCCACCCGTTGACATATTTACATTTCTTGAGATTCAGAGATATAAGTAGATAAAGAGGAAGCTCACTGGAGAGCATAGATCTGGTATTTTATACAACTGTTTTTTAAAAATAAATGCATTAAATACATGTCAAAAATAAATGCATTCATGTCTCATCTCTCAGCTCTATGAAATGATGAAAAAAAATGAGATAAAGACTTTAGAAATCTGTTGCACATATGTTGTAAGGATATCTTACTCTCTTGCTGAATGATAGCATTTTCTTGGCATTAGGTCAGGTCTCTCTTTCCTGTTCAGTATTTATGCTGTACAGAGACAAATTCACAGTTATTCATGAGTAGCCCACAATAAGAATGCACATGGACAGAGTTTTCATCCCAGTTGAGAAATGTCATGGTGGACTTTGGTAGAGGGAATGTATCTTGTGATTGAGAAGGTGTATTCAGAGTTCTTAATAAGGTGAAGTCGCCAGTCAGATCAGTGGATTTTCTACGGTGTTGAGGTCTTTGGTGGACTTTGAGTTTTCCTCTTTTAAAGGCATGAACTATGTTCAGACATTGCAGATTCATTGCAACTTTGAATAGTGTTAATTAAGATGTAGATTTTTTCCCACAGCTATAAAGTGACAGCTGATATTGATTGCTATTTCAAATATAGACAGAATGTTAATATTTTAGATTATTAGTTTTATTACTAATGTGATTAACTGTGAATTGATCTGTGCTATATAGTATATAAGTCTTACAAAAAAAAAAAAAGAGAAACGAAAAGGAAATGGAGAGGATGGGTGGAAGAATTATTACTTCAAAAGAAGTTGTGTCTATCTTGCTTCAGATCACACACTGCCTTCCTGCTTGATTACTTATCCATTGAATGCAGCAGTGTATCGGTATATTGATAGACAATGGCTGGCCAGTACATCTGTGCTACTGGCTAAAAGGCTTTTTACACATCTCACTGTCTTCCACTTCCCTTGGGCTATGCTGCTTACATAAACAGAGCTTAATGAAGTGATTCTCAAATGAGATTTGTCTTTTAAAGGTTAAATATTTTAATTAGAATTCAATTGTGGGGAGACATAGAGGGTTGGTGCAGGTTTAGCAACCTGTGCTTTGTCAGAGTCCTTGAAGGGTGTATTGTACTTCAGACTTCCTAATATTGCTGGATGATGTTTTCATCTTTGTGGACTGGATCCTTTCTTTATTTTCCCTTGTTTTCAGGGTGTTTCTCTTCACTACATGGAGTTCTTCTAGTCCACTGGTAAAGGTCAATGGATAGTTTTACAAACTTACATTTGATAGTTTGTAAGGTAATATAGGATTTGTCAACCTACAACTCAGATACTGAGCTAATCTTCTATGAGATATAAGTGTCAGGATACAATACTTAAAGAAGTTTAAATCTTATAGAATTCTGGTGCTTGTAATGTTTGAAGATTATTGAGGATAGATATTCAGATAATTCTGAAAAGGATGGAGGAATCACAAGCAATGGCTGAGGCTGAAGCCTGAGACAAAAAGCACCAACTTATATCAAGTTTTAAAAATGAAGTAATTTTACCTTAGAATAGATGGAAGGAATTTCACTGGAAGGAAGGAAAAAAGAGAAAGGGAGTATTTTTATTATTTCCATTTTATCTGACGATTTTATTTCTTTTATTAGCTTCCTGTCTTCACTTTCTGCTTTCTCTATAACTTTCTGCTTTCTCTATTATCTATTCCTCCTCCTCTTCATTTAATTTGATCTATAGAGTTTATTGAACCATGTCAAATCACTCTGTAAAGTGACTTTTGGATTAGCCCATGTTTTTTACGTCTTAGAATGCAATAATTAGGTACATTTTGGTAGTCTTGAAAAGGAACATATTGCATGAGTTTTCACTGACAGTATTCTAAGTGACAGTTTCCAAGTCTGGATTGTTTTGACTGTTCTCACTTACAGATGCCAGTAGTCTTTCTTGTTGCAACTGATCCCCAGTTGAGACTTATTCTCCTTTGCAGCTTGAATGCATGACTTGTTTCCATTTGCTCTGTCAGGGTGTTTAAAATTGACTTGCGATTTTGTTTCACCTGCATGATGACTCAAAGATAAAATAATGGTATTTAGACCTGGATATAGCAAATTTTGAGAATGAAGCTTAATATTGTTGCAGAACTAGTGCAGGTTCACATAGGCATAGATTTATTTCTTATGCTTTGCTAAATTTCCTGTGGAATGCCAAGTGCATTAGAATCCATGGTAACCGTGCCCGGGTACAAAGTTGTATTACTTTGCTGTTGATAATGCAAGTCCATCTAATTAGCACCAAATGTCAGGGTACTAAGAGGAGCAGGTGGCACCATTTGTATCTGAGGTAAATACAAACACAGTATTTATGTGCAAAGCCAGACACAAAATACTTAGGTAGAGTTTGCTATAGCTGGTTTGTCTTAGGGATTAAGATCTGAAAAAAAAAAAAAAAAAAAAAAAGAGAAGATAATTTTGAACTGTGCTTCATGAATGTAATCGATAATTTCAATTTCAGGTTGAACCAAATGTTACTAATAAGAAGCCTTTTGACTTGAGACCTGTTATACTTAAAGAAATAAAGTGTATAGTCTCTGGAATAGAGACTATGATTTTTGACATTTGGAAAGTTCATGGTTCATTTCAGGTTCATGTTCTGTTTTAAAAGTTGCTAGCAATAATGTCAATTGTGAATAACAATAAATTTGAAATTTTTAATATCCTTGAGTCTTCAAGAAATACTAAAGACTTGAGCAGACAAGTTTAGCAAGTTTAGACTTGCTAAGTTTAGGTAGTCTTTAAACACCTAGGCCTCCAAATTACTCAAAATGTACATGAATGTTGTCTGAATGGTTCAGAGAGACAAGAAATCACTAAATATGTGCCTCAGGTTAGTAGAAACATTCTGCCTAGATGCCTTAATGACTTATGAAGAGAAAAAAAAAAACTCAAAAAATCTGTCAAAAAAAAAAAAAAATCTGAAGGTACATTATATAGTTGCTGTTTTCCAAGCGTGAATGCATTTCCAGAGGACACCCTTGGAACTTAACTAATCAATCTATACAGTAAAAAATTAACTGGGAAAATCAACAGTTTTTCTGCTTCCCAGGAGTTGAATCAGTGTGAGGAACAAAACAGGTCAAGGTGCTCTGACCTCTTCTGTGGCATCTCTATTAGGCAGCTGTGACTTACGGGTGCCTAAAGAGGACGTGAAGGGGATCCCTCCTTTACTGCTGGAACTGTATGCTGCAGCATACAATTAAAGTCCTACTTTGGCATCACTTTTATAAAAGGTTTATTTTCTTTCATGGAAATTTAGGAAATAAAGAGATAAAATGTGTGGGTGCCTTTATATTGGATCATTGCATAAACAGCACTTATTATGCTTATGTAGACATTTTCAGGCCTGCAAATATAAAACTTAATTTTAACTTCATGTTAGTCTACTTAATCTTCTCTTACACAAATATTCACTAAAAATGAAATATACCCTTCATGTTAACATTTTACATTTTTTCTTAAATTGCTTAGTCTAGCAGTTGATACATAAATAAGATTTGTAATTCCATCTGTAATAGTAGAATTTTGCATTTTTGAATTATTACCATTTAATTAAAAATATTTTCTATCTAGTAAGAATAAAATGTCCTTTAATCCTTTCCATTTATAAGTTAAATGTTAGCAGTTCTTTTTGCCTTTTTTAAGACAATTTGATTACAAGAGAGAAATGGGGACTGTGATGAGTATTTTTAATGTATTGTGAGAAACCCTGATTTTTGAAGCATATAATAACAAGGAAGGGATATTTTTAAAGGAGGAAACTTTTAAGGAAAGATAATTAAGTAAAATTTGTATCCAGCAGATCTGAAAGTACAGAACACACTTTAAAAAAAAAAAAAAAAAAAAAAAAAAAAAAAACTGCAAATGAAAAGAACACCCAAACATCTCCCCAAAAGATTAAGAGACTAAGCTGAGTAATAAAGAATATAAAAAGGAACCTTTCCAAAAATAATAACATACTCATTTTTATGGCCATACAGAAACAGCAAAGAGCCAAACAGTTTAAGGGGAAAAAAAATGAAGCTGGGATACAAAAAAAAAGCAAATAGATCTATTTTTAATAATAAAAGTTCTCATCATAAAACAAATATTTAAATTGAAAGCAATTTAAAAAACCCATGGGCTCCTTAAAATAATATCCAGCAAAATAACCTTCAGAGCAAAATATAAATTGGTTCAAGAGAAAAATAAATACCACTAATTTGTTATATCAGCTTTGCACGTTCTAGCAGTGCAGTTGTCTTGCTCATTAGTTTGTAGCATAGCCTGCAGTTGTAGCATAGCCTGCAGTAAAGGACAATGTGTTCTTGTGCTGTCCTGGTGCAGTTAGGGAAGAAAGAAAGATATGATAGGTCGTGATCTTTTTTTCTTTCTTTTTGCTACTTTGGATAACCAAAAATTACAGCTAATCTAAACTTACTTCTGCACTTCCAGAGTGTTGATGTAAGCAGTGCTTCAACCCAGCAGTGCTCTTCCTCCAAATGTTGATACGTTTCTGAGTCAAGTGAAGCTCTGGTCCCTTCTGAATGAAGGTACCACTGGCTGATTACACCTCATCTTTTCACAAGAGACCATTTTCTGGCTCTTGTGGAACATGGCACTTCAGTTTGCACAAAGGTAAATTAGATTCTTGCAGAAGCAAAAGTAGGATGTCATACCTACTGATTTCATACTCTGAGGTTGTCCAAAAGTCACTCTCTTGCAGCAGGAAAATGTTGAGTGAATCAGATGAACAAAGATGTGCTGCTCGTGCAAACAGGGACTTCCAAGCTGTTGGAAACTTAATGGGAACAGGTGACAGCTCTTTGCACAAGATTGCTGCTAGGGCTGAGTTCGCACAGTCAGTCTTAATGTGGCTCTCCATCTTTTTCCACTCCCTAAAGAAATCAATGATAAATCGATTTTCAAAATATTAGCTGTGGTAGCTTGTCATTCTACTTGTTCTGGTGTACACAGGTTGCATTAGTCACTGAATATAACTTTGGTAAGTGGCACCTGTTATACTGTTTGTTTAGCACTTTTTTGAATGTGTGCTTCCACTGGCCGTTAAAAAAATAATATGTGCGAGTAGCAGGCAGGCAGGATGGCCTCCTGTTTGCATAGTTCAGGTAACTGTAACATTGGTAGCATGGTACCAGTGTGAGGGAGGGGATATTGCTCCTTCTCTGGGGGCTCTCTATGGTCATGGAGGAGACAATTCTGGCATGTGAGGGAGGCTGGAGCTGGAGTGATAAAAGCCAGGAGCAGGATCCTGCTGTTGCAAGGCTGAGAAGAGAGGGGAGCTGGCAGAAATGCTGTGGAGGGTTGCAGAGGCCCTCCCTGCAGAAGAGAAGGTTTCCCTGGTGATCCTGACCGGACAATGTAGAATTTGTTAGAGTCCAGGAAGCTACTAAAAATTACTGAACAAGGAACCAACTGGAAATGGCTTGCCCTTCAAGGCATAGTTAGGGAAAGATTTGTTTACGAACCCTTTTATTTTACTGCCTCACCGTTATTAACCTTATCTGGACATGTAAAAGTAAATTCTTGTAGTGTGAGTTTTAATAAATCTTTGAGTAGAAGTTGAAAGCCGTTTTAGTGCCTTTAGTCTGGTCACTTTTAAAGGAAGAACAAAGACTGTTTCAGCTTTAAGGTTTTGGCAAGCTGAAAGCATATCACAATAATTTTCCAGACATTTTCTGTCCTTTCCTGCTCACTTCTACAAGGACAAAAATCAACAGCGCTGCAGAACCTGTTAGCCTCTTCTCTGCTGGTTTTGTGCATCACCTACTGAAATGGAGGAACTCTTATGACTGTCTTTATTAAAATATAAATATTTTTATTTTATTTTATTTTATTTTATTTTATTTTATTTTATTTTATTTTATTTTATTTTATTTTATTTTTATTTTTATTTTTTCCCATGCAGAAATATAACCATTCCACTTTTATGTAAATATCAGTAAACTTAACTTTATCCAAAATCACATAAAGAGATCTTGGTGGGAACACAAAAATCTTTAAATAGATTCTCATTGATATGTACTTATTCTTGGATTTAGATGAATGTATTCTCTGAATTGTGAAAAAAACATAAGCTTCCCTACAGTAGTGGTACCTGTTACTCCCAGACCTGTCATGCCTACCATAATGTTTTAGATCAGAGGTCCACCAACAGTTCAAAGGAAATTACTTTAGAATAAAAAAGATCCTTATCAACTCTATATCCATGACCTAGAGTGTTATGAAATTTGAGGACAAAAGCAAAATAGCAGGTTCAGAATCTGTCATTTGTTTTGTTAGCATTTTGTGTGCAGACTCTTTAAAGTTCTCACAGTGAATTGGAATGTGTGAACCTAATAACAACCATGTTGCTTGCCTTACATTTTTTTCCCCAGTGTTGAGAATGATGCTTCTTGCAAAGAAGTGTGAAGGGGAAGTGTATTCTCATCTATATGGTGGATTGGTAAATTCAAAGTTGGTTCTTCAAAGGAAGGGAAGAGAATCCTCAATCAAAGTTCAAGAGAGAACATTATAATGTTTATTGAATCTGCGTTTTTATAATCCATCTCCAAAGAGAGATAGTAACAGAAGTTTGGACTATATCCACTGAATATATGCAATATATTTATATCCAGATATTAACTACCTAACAAATAAGTCTTTAAATAAATGTCAAAATTATTTATTCTGTTAATGAAGAATGCGTTTGCATTTGAAAATCCTGTGAATAAAGCTCAGATACCTAAACTAATAACAGAGGTTCTTACTCCTGATTTTCTGAAATAAACCAACCTGTTCTGCTGAGAAAATATAGGTAGCTTAGACACCAATTGTAGGAGTGTTCATTTGTACAAGCTGAAGGTAGCTGTTAGGTACTTAATTTAGACAGATAAAATTCTAGCAAGAGTTGTCCTATGCAGCAGTTGTCCCATGTCTATTTTTATATAAATATAGACAGCCAGTCTTGCTGATTAAACTAATATTTCTGAAGACAGGAGGATGGGAATATTTTTGACAAAACAAGCTTTGCTCAGAGAAGTGTGTATTTTGAGCAGACCTGGGCTGAATAGGGCAGGTTTAGCTTCCTGGATAAGACATTAAGGTGATCTGTGATCAACAAAGGAGATTTGTTCTGGGAAGCAGAACTTAAGGATGGTGAAAACATGAAAATGTGTCTATAACTGGGCGGAATGTGAAGTAGGAGTAGAACTAAGCCAGGTGATTATGAAGTCTTGAGAGTGCATTTTATAATTACAAATTTTAAAATGTTTTTCTTATTTTTAATCAAGTATTCTTTTCCTAAATTAAGTCTTAGCTTTAGCTGATTATAAAAATGATCTTTTTTCTTCTCAAGGACAGCACAAGTTTCAGAAGATGGCAGAGTACAGGCTTGCTATGGGGATTCTTTTCTCACAAAGCTGCAGGATTCAATTTGAAGTCGAATAATGCCTATGGTGAGGAGTTTCCCTCAGTGGGTGCTAATCAGTGTAAGCAGCAGACACAGGCATGATTTTTGATTTGGGGATTATTCACAGGTATCATAAAGTTTTTTTCCAATAAATTGATACCTGTGTCATCCCTGTCATGTCGCATATCGATGGCAATTGGACTTCAAAAAAACTGAGGCAGACAGAATGACTCAAAGCAATATATGGATTTAGTACTTAAGAAAGTGGATATAAACTCTTGTGTACATGTTTTCCTTCTTTCCTGTTTTTCTTTCAGAAATCAAGAAAAGTTTTGGTGAAATTAACCTTTAAGGATGGTTTTGTGTTTTCTAAATACACAAAGACAGTATTTACTTAAAATCCATACATAAATAGTAGAATTACAGATGGAAAAAAGAAAGAAAGAAATTGAGTAGTAATGAGAAGAAATTCCTTATTTTTAGCTTGTTCAAATATGAGGACAGGAGTAAACCATAAAACTATCATGCTCCTGTCATCATTTTTTAAAGAATATACCTAAGCTAGGAATCTATTTGATAAGCCCTTTCAGAATATGATTCAAATACCGGATGGCTTAAAGGCTAAGGTAGGTTGGAAGAATCTAGGTTTTTAGTATATATTCTTTTTTTTTATTATTATTTGTTTTACTTCTACATCTTGTAGTAGCCATATCTAGGGAATTGAATGTTATGAAGTGAAGAGGAAAAAAAATCTAATTGTATAAAATGACCACTCAGTGTTGTTCATTTGGTTCTTCAATGTACTGAATAATTATTTCTGAGGCACATATATAGATATAAGAATCTTACTATAAAAATGTTTAGCTAATAAACCATCTTTTAGCTTCATGATTTCTGCATGTTGTAACTGCATGTTTGTATCTGCATATGAAGATTTGTAAAGGTATCACAGAAAAAAAAAACAGAGAGGTTTTTTCTTATTCTGCTTCCACTTTTTCTTGTTGGTTCTTTTGGAAAAACCTTTCTAGAGGGACGTGAAGGAATCATTCTCCAATGATTTTTATGAACTTACATGGTAACTGTAACCTACCACATTGTATTAGCAATAACCTTCATGGTGCTTTTTCTTTAACATATCATGGCTACCTTGCAGATTTTGAAATGCACTCCTGTGAATCTTTGATTTTCTGTAGTATTGCTTGAAAGATGGAGATATCAAACTGGAAGACAGCTAATGAACTGAGTGTTCAATAGTTCATCACCTTGGTTTAACCAGAAATCTTTTAGCAAGAGGTTTGAAATAATTGTCTTGGTAGAATGAGATCATTTTTTCTTTCCTCTTTATTTATTTTTCTGGTACAACAGTGGACACTACTCAGAACAGCCACATGTACAGGAATGGGCAAGTTTAATCTTTATATTGCAAAGCATGCTGTGAAAAATGCAGAAAGTGAAAGAAAAAGAATTTATAGCTAATATTGCTGAAGACTTCTACTTTGCCCTAGCTGAGGATATAAACAAAGAGGTCTGCTCTTCAGCTGTTGTAAGTTACTATTGATAGCTTAGTTCATTGTTTGATTAAGGGACTGAAGCGTCTGTCATATGAGAAAAAGCTAGGAGAGCTGAGCCTGTTCAGCCTAGAGAAGAGAAGAGGGGACCTCATCAGTGTGTACAAATAACTTGAGAGAGACAGAGGATAGGCCAGCAATAGGACAAGAGGCAACAAACTGAAATAGAGGAAGTTCTACCTGGATGTGAGGAAAAACCTCTTTACTGTGAAGGTGACAGAGCCCAGCTGCCCAGAGAGGTTGTGGAATCTCCTTCCCTGGAGGTATTCAAAACCTGCCTTGAGGGGTCCTTAACCACCTGCTCTAGGTGACCCTGCTTGTGCAGGGTGGGTTGGACTACATGATCTCCAGAGGTCCCTTCCACTCTCAACTATGCTGTGAATCAGTGAATCCTTCATGGATTAAAGGCAAAATTAAAGATTTATCTGCCAGTGCCTGTGTGGGAAACTTCTGTTGTCCCATCTCAGAGTCAGGAGAACAGACTTGTGGTGCAGCACTGAGTAGCCATAGCTGAAGGAGTAAACACAGCACTATAAATGGGAGCCCTGAGCAATCTGTTGGAGACTCCTCAGGAACTTATTTTTCTAAGTTTCCCAAACCAAATTATATGTTTTCCTGAGATCAAGTGAATCATCTAAAAAAGTGATGCATCCACATGCAACGTTTACAGCCAGGAGCTGCTTTCTAACTCTAGATACAGCAAGAGTTTGATGTTAATTCCCAATTCTGCTACTGAGCTGGGTCTTAACTCTTGCTAGTACATGCCTAAATAAGGAATGGGATGGCATGCAGAGATGGATGGATGTTGTGGGCTATATACTCCAGCTACCAAAATGTCCAGAGTGGTTTCAAGCAGGAGAGTGTAGGAAGAAAAGATGATACTGTATTAAAATCCAGAAATATTTTACTTTAAGGTTACGATCGCACTTCCTCATGGGAATGCTTTTATAGATGCCTGTTACTCCCATCCTCTGCTACTGATACGGAATATCTCTTCTATATTATTATTGGTATAGTCCCTCCCTGGACTGTGTCATAAACTTCTTAAATGCGTAAGGAGAGTATCCATATCAGGTTGGCTTTATGAGCCAACACATCATGCGAGAGAACTGGGCAGAAACCAGTTTATGCACTGTTACAAGAAAGCCAGGCAAATGAGCAAGCAGTCTGTGGAGGTATCCCAGTCAAAATATAAAAATATACTTGTTTTTCTGATATTTTTCATAATTTTATTTGGGCAGCAGATCCTTATTTCAAATAGTGATTGGAAAAAAAAATACTGGAAAAACTTGACAAGCCTAGCTAACACAAAGGAAATTGAACTAGTGCACTAGTAGAAAATCTAGTTCAAAGTAGACAGTTCTGTGCACTTTCTTGTGCATTGAACCCTGATGCTGAATTTCTTATGTCTTTGATAAGTTGGAAGTTTTATGAGTAATCATAGGCATTTTTCATCACAATTTCATTCTTCAAAAATAAAAATGTTTTCTATTTAGAAATATAAATATATATATCACAGGCAATGATGCTACCTTATTCTCTGATATTATTTATTCCTTGTATTCCCAGGAGTTCTTGTTCTATGGCATGGCAGCAGTCCTCAGTTTCCCATAACAATTAGCAAAATACGTGTGTAGGAGATAAGATCTAGAAGAGGTTTCATGGGTTATTAATTTAAGTCCCCTGTTAATGCAGGTACTTACATCACAGAAGCTAACTTATAAATTTAATTGTTTGTAACAACAAAATCGTCTGCTTTGTTTATTTTTACTGATTGGGTTGGGGATGTGGAAGAGATTGGAATGCTCCAAACTCAACTGCTCTGGACCCTCAAAGCCAAAGCCTTTTCCTAATCTCTATCTTCCATTTTATTTATTATCAGTACTATCTACTACCTTATTCAGGAATTCCTCATGTCCTATTGTGTTTATAGAGAACATGAACCAAATAATAAAAAAAAATCTAATGATAATTATGTAAAATTCTCATTATTTCCATGAGAGGGATGTTTTCAAAAACACTGGAAACATAAAATGGTGTTATATTTTCTGTCGGTTCAACAAACAAAATTCTTTCTGTATATCATAAAAGAATGGGTTTATTTTTCATTTTTTGAGTGCACTACAATAGGAGTGTTTCAAGGAAAGTCAGTTATAATAGCAATTCTTAATGCTCAAATAGATTCCAATTGGCAACATATCTTTGTCCTACCATTGCATGTACAGACCATTTTTTAATTGATCGGTTTATGAAAACATGTTTAAGTGCAAATAAAAATGTGGACCTAATTAGAAAATGTTACTATAAATAAAAGGATTCCCTTTAGATTTAGTTCAAGCTACAGTCAGTCTAACCATTTAGATTTGAAGGACAACTTGAACTTTTCATGGATAAGTACACAAAGCACTTAGAAGCTGTATCAATTTTGTAATGATGCATTCTGAACTCATCATTATAATTTTGTAAAATAAAAATCGATATTATCATTACAGCTAAAGGAAACTAATGCATATTAATGTAATTTAATGTTAAGAATGGAAAGTTAAGATTGTTTTGAAGTCGTGAGAGGTGAAAAATACTGTTATGATCATGACATTATTTAGGAATAGTTTAATGATTACTTGTTTTTTGGACTTTTTCTATAGCTGTCATTTCTTTTGTTTAATTACATGTAGTATGGTTTCATTCATTAGTTTGAAATGTCTGAGGAAGGTTTGGCAGAGCAACTAACCTGACAGATTAAAGCGTATTTCCTCTTGAAGACAGTTCTGCAAACACAGAGCAGTTATCCTTTGAAATTGCATTTTTGTTTCCTTCTCTGACACACAAAGTTTGAAATTAGCAGAAATGTCATCCAAAAATGTTGATTTTGCTTTGGTTGCTTTAAGGTTCACAAATCTGTTTTCACTAAGTAACTTTACAAGATTTTTTCTTCTCAGGTTCTCATTTTTGTAGTGTGAATTAGAAGATGAGAAAAAGAAGAGTATAAAACTTTGAGGATGAAATTGCAGAAAATTTCTAATATTCACTTGCTAAATATGTCCTATCTTATCTCAAGGCTAATAATTTCAAGCATAAATATCACTCTCACACCATTTACTTTAATGATGTGATCTACTGCTGTTTGAATAAGAAAAAATATGTATTGCACAATCAATGAAAAGAGATTTTTACTCATGAGTTATCCTCAACCCAAATTTATGAAATCCGGAATGTAAATTTCAAGCCTGTTTTATTATGTAATTTCAATTTATTATGTAATTATGTAATTTATTAATATAGCATCAGTGGACTGGATGTACATACAGTATCTTAGATTTTTTTTTTAACGATTTCTAACACCAGCCTAGATAAACACTGGAAAGGAAGAGAAAGGTACTTAAAACCATGAGCTGAAAGTGAAGAAGGTGGATATTAATAAGAGTTGTAAAAGTTGTAAATGTAAAGAGCTATAAGACTAATAAAAGAGACTAATGAAGTCTGAGGCAGGAGGAGCTATATTATTCAAAGAAATGTGCAGATATTAATGGAACCCCTCCAATATTGCCCGTGTGACGCATTCAATTCTATCAATGGCCAGGACACAGAAATTAGGATTTTGCCAAGGAATCATCTAATGAAATCAACCTGTGAGGCTTTAGGAACCTGTAAGAAGATGGGCACCATTCCCCCTGCTCCCCAAAATGTGAAATGCCCCTGAGAAATTTGATCCATTTTTGGCTCAAATCCGTGTTTGATGGATTGATCAATACAACAGGAATCAGAATTGATGGGATTTCGTATTTCCTATTAATGAATTCTGACCTGTGAAAAAGGCTGTACAGTGAATGTTCATCACATGGAATAAACAGAAGGAGAGCTAGATTTATTATTCTCTCAAAGAGAGGCTGTGCGTTAATATTCATAGGGTTTTTTAGAAATGGCAAACTTAGGGTTACTAATGTGACTGGGGTTTAAAAAAAGACAAATGTATTCCTAGGATTTTTCATCAGAAGCATTCCTGATAGAAAGTTGAATCATCCCTACAATTCACAACTTTCCAGACAGTAAGAAAAGAATTTAGGAAGATTGTGAGAAGCACATTTATATTGTGGTGTCTTCGCATCCCGTATACATCAGAGAGAGAGTTTCTCTGACATCCCTGTTTAACTTCTCAAGTGAAGTCAGGAGGAGGTCAGCAAGGTTAAGATTTATATATATTCAACAAGTTGAATGAAGCCCATGACGTAGAGATAGATTTGAAATCTCTAAATGAACTTACAGAGCCAAATCCATATGCTGTATAAAACCTTGCAAAAACAGATTGAACAAGCATCTGTTTTTAGTGCTTGAGTCAATCGATTGAGTTATCTACACAGGTCCTCTGAGATGCCTGTACAGGCTTCTCATAGATCCAAGATCTCTGCACATGGCTGATTGGAATGACATAAACCCTTCTGAAGCGGCAGATGAAGCCACTATTCCTACATGTGGGCAACTGGATTGATCCTTGAAAATGAAATTCGGTTCCAGGTTCAGATGATAACTAAATTTAGGTATTCCCAGTAGTCAACAGACATGTAAACCAAAGTCTGGATGGCTATTCACTCAAGTGTGCAAGCATGGATTTACATGTGTAACTGATAGAGAGGGATGAAATTCTTTTCTTCCTTGTTAAAGCTGCCTCACCCAAAGCTTGTATTCATGTTCAGGTGGTGTAGATGCAACTACGGAGGTGAATATCCATCACTTATTTTTCCCTGCTGTTGAAGCTACACTCACATGATCTTGCTGTTTGCTTGTAATGTGGAGCATACTGAAAACTGTAATATTTTTTTTCCCCTCTTATTAGTCTTTTTTTTTTTTTAAAGCTGTATGACCCACTCCCCGAGATTTTATTTTTCCTTCATCCTGAACAAGCATTCTAATTTTCTGATTTTATTAAACTGTCTGATTTTATTAAAGCTTAAGGACTTTTCAGGATGTGAATACAGTACAGAAAATGAGCAGAAGAAATTTACTTCAACAGCAAGATAACTAGGGATAGCATTTGTTATTCAGAAGAAAAAAGTAGGGAGATAAGATATGCTCTGTGGTACCTAAGCTAGCGATAAATTAAGACCGGAATCCAGGGCCTTAGATGATACAGGACATGACCAGGTGGACTGTCCTCCACCTTTGCTTGCCTGCCTTATCTTGATTATCTTGATTGTCCTTTCTGCGATGGCTCATTTCAGTGCTACAGCGATTCAGCCAGTTTATATCCATTGGAGCTATCTGCAGACTTAGACCTTAATCGCCCTTCATTTCTGCTTTTAAGCTCGTCCCTTCCTCCTTTTCTTTCTCCTCCCCTTGGTAGGAATGAGAAATATGTTTCTTTTTTCTAATGAAAATCGGGTTCTGATCTCATTATGGGGAGATCTCTCCAGCTCCCAGGAGTTGGAGTCCTACTGTCAGACCTAAAGTGTGTAAGTGTTAATCTGGTCTTGCTTGCTTGAGTCATGTTTCTACCCTCTTTTTTTAATGATAGTTAATTTTCTTTTGTCCACAGCATAGGTTTTAATTGTATATCCTTCAGCTCATAAATATGAGACCTGTTAAAATAAGAGTTCTTTTATCAGGATTTTTTTTTTTTTTTTAAGAAGAAGAAGTGATTAACAGGATTTTGACAAATTTGCATAGCTCTGCCACTCTTCTAGTTGCTGTAATCAGATTTCTTTTCTATATGTATCATTTATTTTTACATTTAAGCAAGCATTTCATCTACTGTGATGTCTACTTGATATTAATCATGAAAAAAATCAAAGGAACAGACTTATTCTCTTAAAATTTGGTTGGCTTATAAGATGCTCGAAAACTAGACCAGTAAAGTTAAATGGACAGAAAGCTGTGCTTATCATTTTTGGATTTAAAGATGTTTGGATTTAGAAACTATTTGTATTCTTAATGGCAATTCTTATTTATAAGCACATAACAGCAGATTGGGGGATATTAACAGCTATTAATTTCTCTGATCTGCAGTCTCCTAAATAAACAATTTCACCCTTTCAAACTAAATGAGAGAGGTAAAATCAGAGAAATTCCTCTCTCTGAGTAGCTGAACAAATCAATATAACACTGTCTAAAATTCAGGAGGCCTGGTTTCTTCTTCTAACACTTTTGGTCAATCCATTGACTTCCTCCTCCTGCCTCACTGACTGCTTTTCTTTATTTAATTTTATTTAAGCTGTATTTTCTACAGAACAAGGTCTGTTTCTTTTTTTCTTTTTTTTTTCTTTTTTTTTTCCCCTTTTCCTTTCTCTTTTCCTTTTCATTTTCATTTTCCTTTTTTTCTCTTTCTTTTTTCTTTTTTTTTTCCTTTTCCTTTTCTTTTTCTCAGCATGTTTTAAGGTGCTTAAACACTTTTTCAACATGCCTAAAAAAATGCATTAAAGCCACTTACATTTTATTATACCAAAGCTAAAAGTCCACAGTGAAGTTGGACGCCATGTAGCAACACTAAGGTAGCAGCACTGTGTGCAAGCTAATAAATTCTGGATTTTCCACATCTCAAGTAAGACTCGGGAAAAATTAAGCTACTCCGTAGAAAGGAACAATAGCACCACCACCGGGTACTGAAGTGAAAGTACAATTTATAGGATTCAGCCTTGAGAAAGCTAGGAAGGACCAAAATGGATGAAGATGCCAGTCAGCAATTTCTGCATTCAGCCTTTCGAAACTGTCTAGTCGTGCTCTTGGTAGGTGACTCTGCTTAAGCGAGTAGCTCTTGTCATTTTTTAAGTAAAATTATTTGGAAATAATTGGCTTCTGTTCTGTGACTGCATAATGGAGGGTTCCTTTGGGCAGCTAAAATTATGCAGACATCTTATTTTCTGAGGTTTGTAAATACTTTCTTTGAATGTAAGCCTTAGTGTTTTGTGTTAGTTTTATTCCTGATCTTGTCTGGAATGTCAAAGCAATATCATTTCATATTCATATCATTTGATATCATTCATATCATTTCATATCAAAACATCTGAAACCTTGACACTCAAGAATTTCTCTTTCTTTCTTACTTCCAGCATTTCACTTGCTGCTAATGACTCTGCTCTCCATCTTCACATTACTGCTCCATTTTTTTCTTTCCATGCAGCCTTCCTCTCTCTCTCTGAACATACTCTTCTTTCCTTTCCATTGCTTTCCTTTTTCTGGCATCCTGATAATGTCTCTCGTCATTCCAGCAGTCTCTCCACTGCTGAATGCACCGGCAGCATTTTTGTCTGAGTCCTCCAGAGTGATCCTCTCAGTGCAGCCAGCTATCACCATTGAATTGTCAAGAAGTGCTTGCTGGGTGCCAAACTATAATCCACGTGAAAAATACCATTTTGTTTTATGTTGTATATAGAATGAAGCTTGGGAAAGACTGAGAGTTGCTAAAGATCTGCCAGTTTCCCTGACACAGTCTAAAACACACACCGTTTGGACCTGATTTGACCCTTTTTTCATTCAGAAGTTTTTGAAAATTTGTTTCACTTCTTTGTATATCAAACTCAATGCACAGAAGGTTCAGTCAGTGATGCAGACACAGATTTTTTTTTTTTTTTTTATGGTTTGAATATTATCATTTTGCATTCCTGAATGTAAAGTACTTTAGCATTGGTGGTGGTGTTACCCAGTGCCAAAGGTGACTGCGATAGCACTCCTACTGTGGCCTTCACAGACTGTAATTCTCTGGTTTTCACTAAAGTCAACTTTTTCTTCAGGTTTTTTTTTTTTTTTGAAATTTATCCTTATTTTCTGGACCTCTTAAATTATTTTTATCTTTGTTCCTTTTTACTTTGATGATTGAACTTATGATCTTACATGCTAACCTATGTGACACAATGAATCCTTACAGTGCCTCTCTCACTAAAATGACAGATAGAGAATAATGCCCAGAGGAACAAGCTAGACTCCTTATGCAAGTTATCGAGATTCCTTTCCTTTAGTCATATGCACCCAGTAATTCAATTGCTTTGTTGTGAGTCAGTCTTTTCAAGTTTTACTTCCAGCCATTGTTGTAGAAGCTACAATTTCTATTTTTCATGCAGGTACATTAAAAAACTTAATTGATATCTCTTTAGTTGATGGTTGAAATTTGCAGAGCTGTCTTGAGATTTGACTATCCTTTTCATAACAGAGTTACTCTTTATATGACAGTATTCCATAGATAGTTTCATAGATGCTTGTCTACATGAATGAAAAAACTCAGGTATCACACTGAAGTCTCAGAGCAGGTAGATGTTCTTGGACCACAAGTAGATGTTTTTGAAGAAGTACACCACTGTGTACTTTCCTTTATTCCTCTTCTTTTGACTGTTTGATGGGGGAACTTATAAAGAAGGATTGTGTGCTGATTTTATTCCTAAAGATTCTTCCTATAGTCTTTGTTTCCTCTGATTTAAAAAAAAAAAAAAAGATACAGATGACAGATGTAGCTAACTTGGTTTTACTCAGAGGGTGGGAAGGTACCTAGAAATGTTCTGCTGTGATGTCAAAGTATCTTTCCTGATATAGCATTTTGTAGCCAAAAAATTTTCAGCTTTTGTATCAGTACATGGTCATGTAACAGCATTTTACCACCCCAGCAGTAATTAAAAAAAAAAGAAACTGAACTTTATTTTCAGGAAGGGTATTCAGTTAAGATGCCTATGAAAAAATAAGTCAAGAAAGGGTAAATCGTAAACAAAGAGTTTCACTTCAGAAACTAGTGTCAGGTGCAGTCCTGCTTTGGCAGAGGTGTGACCAAAGCGACTGATTCTATCTTTTTCCATTCAAAAGGCATCAAAGCCAAACTCCTCCCCAGATGATACATATCCTGAACTTCTATTTAAAATAAAAAGTATTGACATCCACATGATCCTGTAATTCACAAAACTTGATTGTTGGATGATTGTTAAAGAATTTGAAAGTCCATACAGAACTTCAACAAATATGTAATTGATCATAATTGATGGTATTTGGTGGAGGCAAGGTCTTGTAACTGAACTTCTTCAAGTCAGTTAGGGCAAGATCTACAACACTACTTTTGCAGCTCATTAATCAAGGACAAAACGTTAGTGGGAAAAGCACCTTTGCTTTGCATTTTACTAAAAAAAGTGATAGTCTAAGAAATTTCATTATTGTGTATCAAAAAGGAACAATCCCAGATCTTATCTATGGTCTGTCTCTGTGAGTAGTATCAGGCTGACACATTTGGTGGCAACAAATCTACCGGCTGTAATGTTTTACTAATAGCTCTCCTACACGCTTTGCAGAGATAGTACTAGGATCATCATAATTTTTATCTGCCACACTCAGGATAATACATCGCCTCCTTCTTTCATCTCTGAAAGAAGAGCAGTTTTTTGGGAAAACAATAAACAATGCTAGTCAGTATCTTCACTTTAATTAATAGTTAATTGTTTTTATTAGCTCTGGTTCTTTTCAGTGAAAGAGAATATTATCTCCATACAATGTTTTATTTTAACCATAGCACTATATTCACATATCAATGTTCAGTGCAATGTATTTAAGTGCGGCTGAACTTCTTTCTTCCTCTACCAAGTTTAAATGTACCACATTAGAGACTTCTATTAGACCCTTTTCTGCCCCAGGCTCCATTGCTGTTATGCATCACAAAGCGTCTGTAAATTCAGCTTAACCGACTGCTTATGGGTTCATGGTATGGAATCTCCGGAATGCTATTGTGCTAACAGTAGGAACACCTGAGGAAGAGAAAGTGTAACTGTTCCTGATTCTCTGATTACCAGGACATCTGGAAAACAACGCTATCTTCTTCTTTTTTTCCCAGGCTATTAGGTATCAGGACTGGCATAGTGTTCATGAGATTATGACAGATACTGGTGATCTTGGTTTTTTGATTACCTTTTGATTACCTACCTGTGGTAGTTTGTGTTGGTCTGAAGAAGGTATGCACATATGAACATAAAGCAAGAGAGAATGAAAAAGTAGGTGGTTAAATGCACAAAGAAGCCATTTGTTGAACAAATTGTCCTGTTTCCATCTGTAATATACTGACTTATACAAGGCTGGAATCTTTAAAAGGAAACTTCTTGCAAAAGGACTAATGAATGAGACAGTACTCCTAATAAGAGTCTTTATTGCTCTGGGATAGTTTAGAGGAGCACAGAACTAAAACATATATGTATATATATCGGTATATTTTTTACAGCCTTTAGAGTGTCCTTGCTGAATTAGTCTAGAGCATTGCCTTAGAAAGAGATTTGTTATTGAGAAAGGATAGGGGCATATTTTGAGGTTATGTCAGAAACTGTGAGGTTATATGATGAATGTTGCAGTAAGTCAGAATACTCCTTGTTTTTTCTGGTTCTCTCTTCACTGATTTTTCATATCACCTCTAGAGCTACCTAATTCTATGAAGGTTATGAAATAGAGGAGGATCTGCTTACATTCCTTAAGTGTCTTCTGCTGCTGATGAAGTTGAGCTGAATCAAAACCAGTAATAAGTATAATTAATAGCCTTGTAATTATGGGTGAATTTAAAGCACCCACACCACTGAAGCTGAAGAATTCCTTGTCTCCTGACTTAGTGGAGTGCGTACACTTCTCCAGATATCACGGACATCTGTCATATATTTTTGGTTCATTTTAAAATTAAAAAGTCAAATACTAATTTATTTATATTGTTAGTCTGATTCATTATCAAGTCAGCAGGAAATACTGAGTAATTATATGACTGTATACAGACTGTATCAATTTCTGTCTCTGAATTCCAGATCCTCTTGCTGACTTGAAAGCTATGCAATATATAGTTTTCATAAACAAAAGTGAAAACAAAATAACATTATAATATAAATCAAAAAGAACTCTGTTACTTTGTTTTTGATAGTTTTCTTTTCCAGATCTATGTAAGTGAAGAATCTATGTAAGTATTTTTCTAAGGAATTATTTTTACAAAAGACTTGATTCTTTCCATTGACAGCATCAGCAAAAGAACATAGGAGAAAAAAAAAATGTTCTAATGAAAATAATTGAGCAATGGATGTCCTTTCTGTGTCAGTTTTAAATGGCCCATTAATTTTGGCACATCTGTGTAAGAGTTGCTATTATCAATTTTATAAAGTTAATCAAGCATTAATCCTACATCCCTAGCACATTATTTTTAGTCACAATTCATTTTATGACCAATAAGTTGATTTAAAAGATCTAAAATGGTGCTTCTTGGGTTTAACGAGTTCACTCAGTTTAGAGCTGAGTGAAAGACGACAGTTCTGTCAGCATATTTTATTAAAATTTACTGTGAGCAGTTAATAGTTAGAAACTTCTCTAAGAGAATAGAAATATTTCGCCTTCTCTTTTTATCTTTTTTTTTTTTTTGGACAGAAAAAAACACTTCCCAAGATAACATCAAAGATTCATAGGAATTATGCTGAAGATATTTCAGCTGCACTACCTGCTAACCGAGTGGGTTATTTGCTACAAGACATGTAAATGATGAGTGTACTGTTTATTTCACTGGAGACATTAGTAGAGAAGTATTTCCTATAATGACTAGATAAAGTACAGCTAGTAAATCAACTAAACTCAGTAATTCAAATTTTTAAATTCCTTTCAAAAATGTATTCTCTGTAGTTAAAATAAAGTCTTCGAGAACTGTCAGAGCCAAGAGAGGAAATCATATCACCACTCTTTCAGGATGTCCATTTTCTAAAAGCCAATTTTGCTTTTCTGAATGATTGTTTAAAAAGTTTTAAACAAATATGAAGATCACAACTTTTTCCTCTCTATGCCACCTGAATACTAGACGGATGTCTCCTCAAAAAAACTTCTAGGAATGTGTCTGGCTTCCACTGCCAAAGAGCAGTACAAGCTGGGCTGCTCCATGAGGTAAATAATCTTGGGAGGTAAATAACTTCATACTTCTACTGGAACGCTCAATAAAGGCTATCATCTACATTGTTACAGAGCAACTGTATTAACTGTATTAGTGATCTTACTAAACTTTCTATTAAGACACAGCAGAGACCATGCTGTACGTAGATATGATAATAGCTTCTTCCTAACAAAGACCAACTTTTGCTCACTGCAAAACTGGGCTAATCAGATTTTCAACCAGCCTAAATACTCTCTGAAACTTGCAAATGCTTTGCAAATCTTTCAATAGATTCACCTTTTTTTTTCTTTTGAGACTTAAGGTCAGATGCCATTGAATAGAGTTTTATGTGTCAGGTTCACTGATGATGGCTTTTGACTAAGGGCAGTGTTCTGTAGACTGCAGATTTTTATAAAATCTTTTGGCTCAGCTACTTGTCCATTATCGGTGATTTCCACAGCAATATCAAGAAACATGTTCTTAGGTTTCAAAAAGGTGAGGAATCTGAAATGAAGCTGAATTCAGGCAATGTCTCTCCTGCTGTGTTATCAAGGCTGTTATCAGGAAATGTATGAAATGTCAATTAAAAGGTAAAAATAAATATCATTCAGAATTAAAAATTAAAAGAATGAATGATGTCCTATTTCCAAGAAGTGGCAACATTTCCAATTAACTGATCAAATCAAAATTTCTTTTAATAGTGTAGTGTTTACATCAAGAATCAAAAGGCAAAATTGCTGTACTCAGTTCGGTTATCCAACAATAGTGAAAAAAAGTAAAATTTTACATGAAAACCCGCACTTAGAGTAAAGTTGCATATACTTATTTTTGTAATCTTTCTGTTTTACTTAGAATATTCTGCTAAATATTTATTGCATTTGAATTTGATGGAGTTTGCTCAATCAGCATCCTTCTGAAGGTTAATTATACAACAGCTTGCAAATAACATGAGCACAAGTGATTTCTACAGTGCATGAAGATTCACTCCTTATTTTATATAAATAAAGCTTTATGACGTTTGTGATGTTGGTGAACTGAAATATACTGTTGAGAGTTTCTTAACTCACTCTTTAAGATTGATATTTGAATTTTTTTTAGAATATGTATGCATAAATAAATATTCTACCAAACAATTTTTTGTTATTCATATCAATGAACAGTGATTTTGACAAATGTTAGGTGTGTTGTGGTTAGTTTTTCTCTGCTCAGAATATCATGCTCCATCACTTAAATTACGTATTGGTTCACTTAAACCTACCCTGTCCGTAAGAGAGAAATTAATCTTGCAGGCACTGAGGAGTGACCGGAATGACCCTGGAGAGCAGGAAAATTGACACTAACCAGTTGAGACTAGTAGTAATCTCATGCTGTGCAGAGGTCTAAGAGAGCAGTCTACAAGGTTAATGCGTTAGTACTTCAAGACAGTGTCCTAGGGAAAAAAATGTAGATAATTAACTCACCCAGAGCTACGGGCTATTTTGTGTTTCTAGTGTCATTATGATGACAGAGATAGACTAAACAGACTTTCTCTTTTGAGAATCTGTGCTGTGATGAATTATAAGAACTTGAATCAAAACAGAGCTTGTCTGTGAATGTAATGCACTAAAACAGCAGTAGAGCGGAGGAATGTTCAGATACTTTTCCCTGATGAAGAGTCTGTATCTCCTGATATCAGCAGAAGTGGTAGCTTTCCCTATGTGCTTCTTTACCTGCATCAGCAGAGCAGCAAAGAACAGATTTACCATTTGTATTATTATCAGTGCTAATAATGACATCCACAGAGCTTTTGCTATTGTGGTTGCATGCCAGAGTGAGTCTGTTGTTTTAAAACGGAAGCAAAAATTGATAGAAAAGAATAAAAAATGTAGCTCCAAGAAGATTACACTTTGCTTTAACAAGAGTCTAGAACAAAGGGAAATAAAATAGTAGAATGTTTTGATTCTACTAATTGGGCCACTATCATCAAATGCTATTTCTTAAATATTTTCCTTTTTTTTTCAGCAACTGTAAGGTGTGGACTCTTAAAAAGATGAATCATGTCACTCTTTTTAGTGTTTTTTTTTTTTTATGTGATGCTGCCAAAGGAGATTCTGAGTGGTTCTGAAATTAAATTCTATCTTCAGGTCCATCTACTGAAAATACATTTACTTTTGAATTTACAATAGAGGAAAACTCCAACCTGGATAAAAAATTAGGCTAACTTTAGACCCATGAAGGCAGAGGTGATGCAGATGAGAAGACCAAAGCACTTATATAGTAGTAGGAACCTGACTGGACTGACAGAACTAAATATTAAAAGGCATAATGTAATTTTTGGTCATAATTCCAGTAGTGCTTCAAAGTGTTTTTCTTTTACTGGCCCATTGTCCACATTTTGCCATAATTTACTTCTGTGTCAGGGAAGAATGCAGCAGGGTTTCTGAGGACTGGTTGTTTACAAAATGATTTTGAAGGTCAAATCTTGAAAAGAGATTAGCAAGGTATGTTTATTGACAGCACTGAGAGAGGCTTTTACCAGATTGTCTGCAAGTCCTTGTGTGATATTTGTGTATTTCTTTATAATGTCTTTGTTACTATATCATGGAAACTACAGCAGTTCCGGAAGGCCGAGAGCCAAGCTGTTTGCCACCCTCTCCCATGAGAGCTACAAGCAAGAGCAGCTTCAGCTGACAAGTGGGCAAAATCTCCCATAATTATAGCAAATGCTATTCCTATCCTGTTCATGTGGTGAAAAAGTTAAAAGAGTAATCCTAGTTTTACAGGTGTAAAAGCTTTCTCTCTCTTACTTTTCTTCATATGTAAAGAAAGGCCCATCCTACGTCAGCAAAAGCTAATTTTTGATTTTTGCCTGCAATTGCTTAGCAGAGCTCTTCAAAGGTTTTTTTTTTTTTTTTTTTTTTTTTTTTTTTTTTTTTTTTTTCTTTTTCCAAATGTAACAAGTATTTGAACAGCAACTGAGGAAAAAAATAGCAACTTATGAGGAAAGACTAAGTGAGCTGGGCCTGTTTAGCTTAGAGCAGAGAAGACTGAAAGGAGATGTGATCAGTATGTATAAATACCTGAGGGGAGAACGTAGGGAGGATGGAGCAGGCTCTTCTCTGTGGTGGCCGGTGACAGCATGAGGGGTAACGGGTGTAAACTGAAACACAGGAAGTTTAATCTCCATGTGAGGAAGAACTTCTTTCCTGTGAGGGTGACAGAGCCCTGGAACAGGCTGCCCAGGGAGGTTGTGAAGTCTCCTTCTCTGGAGATCTTCCAAACCCACCTGGATGCCACCCTGTGCCACGTGCTCTGGGTGTCCCTGCTGGAGCAGGGTGGTTGGACTGGATGATCTCTAGAGGCCCCTTCCACCCTCAACCATGATTCTGTGAACTGGCTGTTCTCCTTGATTACATGAGTTAACTGCAATACCTTTCTTCAGTACTCTGACAGACCAGGTAGCCATTTTATAATGGGAATTATGTAAGCCATGTGCAGTCCCATGCTCACATACATTTTCCATATTTACTGGCAAACTGATATTTTGAATATGAACTGACCCTTACTTGCTGATGGTTCTTCTCGCATGTAACTAAATTTCTTTTGAGGGTATAAAAATTAAAGAATTATTTTCAGAAAGCTCTTAAATAAATAATAACCCCCAAATGTAGGCCAGATTATGCCATTCTTCGCTATGCGAAACTGCTCTGTAGTTTTATGAAAGATGTGTTGTGAGGTAATCTGCTTTATAAGATAATTCCCACCAAGAATACATAGTGAAAGCATTTTGACCACAGACTCTAATAATCTAATAAAGTGTATATGCTTCTGAGACAAGAAAGGCATAAAAAAGTGCAAAAATTAGTATGAATTGTATGAATTATTTATCCAGTGTCTGGTTATATTTACCCAGTGTCTATACATCTCATCCATTTAAATTTAAATTTTTCATTCTTTGTATGGTTACATCAATAAATGTATGATACATTTACAATAAAAAATGTGTAAAATTGTTACTGGCAAAATCTCCCACTGATTGTTATGAAATGACACCACTTAAATTACAATGAGATTTCTTCATTCAATGTCTAGACAAATAATATGTATATATCAGTGTAGAAACTAGGATTTAGAAAATGTTCTGTTAATGTGACAGGCCTGTCCATGAAGTTACTATCCCTCTTTGACAAGTCTTTCTCAAAGTCAAGGAACTGAGTTGTTAAAATCATAACAGAAGATAACTGAATATCTTTTCTCATGTAAAGAAGCTGTGATATGTATTATTTAATTTTATGAAGAACATTATTTGTTTTATTGTTTGCTGTTTTGCTATTTCTAATGTACAAAATAGGGAAGGAAGAAAGCATTTATTTGTCATTCTCCATGGAGATTTTTTTAAATCCTATTTTTTTATACATATATATATTGACTTCTTCACGACATTAACCTGCACGTCTGGATGATGCTAGTGATGGAGAGCACTGTTGGCTAAAAATTTCCAATTGTTGTGAGGGCAGTGAAGAGCCTGGAGAGACCACAGATTGATAGCATGGAGCAGGCTGATAGTTTATAGCTTTTTCTTTATGTGTTGCTCTATTTGCTGGGCTGTAATTATAGACTGATTACAGACAGGAAAAAAAAGTCTCTGTTGTTCTCCATCCTGAATAGTAATTACTGTGATATTTTGTTCCTCTCCTATTCCTTTCTGTTGCTCTTTCTGAACATTACCAGACCTACTTTGGGCTTTAGTATAGTTTTTGTGAAGCAGAAATTAGAAAATAAATAAAACAGGGTTGACATGTTTGTGATGATAGTCATCTTGGAATTATATATCAGCTACTAAGTAGTGTACATACGCTTTAACAAAGTGTACATACCCTCTAGATTGGAGAATGTGATTTCTGTAAGCTATATGATCCATGTTTTTGCTGGTTTTGTATTCCTATCCATATTGGTACCCTCTCTGACTGCTTTGTTTAAAGCAAAGAATGTCTTTTTTGAATAATTTTGAGAGGAATTAGTCTACCGTAAAGATGTTAATGCAATTTGTTTTAAAAAATAAAATTCCTATCTTGACCCACTTGGTATTCCTGTATTGCACTAGATTTTGGAGCAAAATTAGGGGGGCTGTAAATCACCCAGCTTAACTGATTGCCATTGAGACCGAACTGATTTAGCCCAGCTGTGTTGTGTACTGCAAAATGCTCAGTCATGAAATGCTCACTTGCAAATCACTAGACCATCTTAAAAATCATCTACCAAAGCACATTTTAGGCTTTTTATTCTGTTTTTAAAACTTTGGTGCACACTGAGGTCACACAAGATTTACACTATTAAAAACATATTTAAAAACATATAGAAACTTATTTAAAAATGGACCAGGGTTCTAACTACCATTTTTTTTTCCTCTCATCTTCACAGGACTCCTTGACAACAGCAAAAAAGTCTGCGTGATAAAATACTCACCATAAAAACCATCCAATCTGGCAACACTAAGTGTATTGTACTCCTGTTTGGGTTACACAGACTTAAAGATACAGGCATCTGGCATGATGAGGTCAAATCCAGCAACATTTTCCATGTAAATTCATTTCTTTTTCTGTTCACATTCAGCCATCCTTTATCATCTTGGGAATCAGGGACAAATCAAGAAAGGGATATTGGCAGAATCTGTATTATCCAAGCTTGCCATTTGGACTATGAGAGAAAGGCGAAAGGGGAGAATATTTCCCTGGAAGCCCTCCACTACTCAGTCATAATTGAGTTCCCTTCAAACTGTGCTCCTCTGTGAAAACACAGGCACTTGAGATCATCTTTGATTAGACATTTTGGATGCAGTGGCATCTGAATATTGGATCATAAGGTAGTTCATGTTCAAATGGAACTCAGGAGGCCTCTAGTCCAGCCACCTGCTCAAAGCAGGTTCAGCTGTGAGATTGCTCAGGGCTTCATCCATTGGGTCTTGAAAACTCCCAAGGATGGAGAGAGACTGCTTAGTCACTCTGGGCAACTCTGTTCCACTGCTTGACTGTCCTCAGGGGGAAGAAGCTTCTTATGTAAGTCTGAACCTCTGTTGTCTCAACTTGTCCTCACATCATGACCCACTGGCCTGGCCTTGTCCTCTGAATAACCTCTGTGTAGGCATAGGGAGCGCTTGTCAATTCTGCAGAGCCACCTCTTCTAAAGGCTGAGCGAGCTCAGCTTCTTCAGTTTCTTCTCACTCCAGCAAAGTGCTCCAGGTCTCTAAGCATCTTGATGGACTTCCACTGAACTTGTTCCAGTCTATTGATGTCTTTCTTGCAATGGGGGCTCAAGGCATATTTACATATCAAATGTGGTGAAGAAGTTAGTTGATTTTGAGTCTTTTTTCATCAGTCTGTAGGCTAAAGGTTATCATACAAACCATAACTTGATCAGACTCAGAAAGGAATAACTGCAAGAGCTATTAGCACAGCTCCTCACAAACCTACTTCGTCTGCTCAAGCTACTTGGTCCTGCTTAACTGTCTATCTTTGCCTCTTCACTGTGCATCTATCTCTTTCCATCTCCTTTACTCATCTCCTGGGTCTACTTCCTGAAGCTATATTAGCTGTTGTGCCTGAGAACACGTTGTGTTTACCTTTCACAGCAAGTCTGGAGACCAAAGTCAGCATGCTCCTGATGTGACAGGCAGAAATAAATTTGTGGTAAAGTTACGGCAACTAGCCAGTAGATGAAAATAAACTCAGTAATATCTGATTCCTGGAGACAGATAGAAGGAGTATTCCTGGTGTGGAATTTCAGGGAGTAAAACCAAAGTGTTGATGGCAAGAATAGGAGGAAGGAAACATAGGCTTGGAAACTGCACTTGGTAAATTAGAACATGAACTACACAGTATTGTGATGTTCTACAGAGGAGTTCTAATTTTTCCAAAAACTAACCTAGAATAGCAAAAGGTGTTGCAAGTGGTTTTCAGGGAGAATTCCTATTTTATCCAAGAAACCAGAAAAAAACTACTTTTGGCTTTCTGTCAGTTATTGAAATTGGCTTATGATATGGTCATAGTAGGTGGTCTTTTAAACGTAAGAAAGTCATATTTTTTTTATATTTGATTTCTGAAATATCAGAATAAGCAAGTAGATACTCATTATCTCAAAGTTACAGTAGTTCATAAAAGCTACTACAGATTTGCCTTTCTTGAGTTGATATTACCAGTAAAAATCATTAATGAAAATAAAACTTCAGACTCAGGATACTGTTATAAGGGTGTACAGTGAATCGCAGATTTGAAACCTCAGTATGCTCATAATAATTCATTCTAGAGGGGTTGCTGATATTGGTATGTAAAATATGACAGTGTGAGTATATCCCATCATGAGAAAGTTGATTCTTTAACAATATTTTGCATATTTATTACATTATTGATGTTAGTGTACTAGCACCTGGAGGTGAGATCTGAATCCTGAGAAAGCATTTTATTCACTAAATATTTCAAGGAAAATGGGAATATCATATGGCTTTATTTTGAACAGAACTAGGTGTGAGTTTGGTGTATTCAGATATATTTATGGAATTCATCCCCTGAGAGGTGTTGCCTTGTTTCTGCTGTGAATTACAGATGGTCCCAGGTAGAGGGGAAAGGCCCTCAGGTTCTCAAGATGGTTCTGTTTTTAGTTGTGTAAAATAATAAAACATCAGACACCTTGATAAAGTTTTGAAATTCAAAGGTGTTAATGAAGTTAAGAATGTTTTGATTACTTTTTAATGTTACATACCTAAATTATACCGTAGGAACATTTATATTTTTCTGGGCATTGTTTGCTGCTTAGTTACGAGCATCATGTTCAGCACTATCTAATTTAGCATGTCTCCAGCAAGACATTCTCAAATTTGCTGCAAAAGCTCTGAGAACATATCTTCTCCCGGATATTATCTCCAAATGTGTTTCTTGTGCTCTTTGTGGATAATTGGCCTGATTCATAATCACATGTAGAAGAACAAGGGGAGCAAACTGATTCTTTGTATTTGAAAGGGACAGCTCTGTCAATGATGGAATCTTTTTTCCAGGAGTGTGATTGTGAGGGGTTTCCCTTGGAAATGACAGGATATTTGCCACTGTAAGAACCATGCTAGTGGAACCGGTGCAGAAAACCTACTAAAGGAGGTTTCTAATGTTCCTAATTTAGTGATTAAGCCAATCAGCTCTAAATACTTTGTGATTAAAGAGCTAGCTATCTTGCGGGTTGTGGGAAGAACAGTGTTTGCAGGTAAACTGTCTTCATGCTCTACACTGAGATCCCCTTCCAGAAGCCGATTGTCTGTGTCCTGTTCTTGGCATCAAAGAGTCCATTAACTAGATACTTAATTCTAATTTATGGTGTTTTTATTTTTATCAGGAGTTGAAGAAACAGCTTTAATTAAAATAGGAGGAGATTTTCATTTTGCAGATTTTCTCCTTTTGAAAATATTATATTTTGACTGTTGTCTACAAGCTTGTTCAGTGATATTTCATCATTTCTAGAAAAACACATAGTTTTATATTTACAGTAATCCATGATAAAATTATAGTCCATAACTCTTCAGAGCTATTGACCCCAACCTTTCCATTGTGAACATCAAAAATTGGTTTTCTTCTTATATAAAACTGAAATATTAAAAGAAAATATATTTAACTTTCTACGGCATTGAATATTTTTCCCTACTGGTTACAGTAGTGGAATTGACCTTTTCTCCACATCATGCTCTGGTTTTTGTGATGTGATGAGATCATTAAAGTGGGAAACAAGGGAAAGATAAAGTGGATGGGGGTAAGTGGGAAAGTTAAAGCAACATTTGTGTCAGCTTTATTTCCATAAATAGTATAAAAAGTTACTGTCAGATCTTCTTGGAAGTTTCTTCCTGAAAAAAAGAGTTTATTTCCACATCTAAACTCTGTCATGACAATTGCTGTCTTGTCCAGTTCCACAAATTTTGTCTTGAAAATTTGCTACTGAGAATAAGGACACAGTAGTAATTCAAAATGCAATTTTATTGTTATTTATATTTACATTTGTTATATTTTTATTGGTTTTCATTGTAAATTGTCTTGAAATCTTTTTTTCATAATTGTCTCACTAATAGTAACATGTAGCCTTGAGAACAAATGCAAATGTAATGTATTTTTTCGTTACTAAAGACAGTCCTTGCAACCACTCCAACGTAACAAAACTATAACTATCAAAATTGAAACAATTGTTTGTTCTATTTGATATGAATATCTATCCCTGTAGCAGAAAATTAAACAGTAGACAGTTAGTGTGGCAGTGTTTTGTACAAGCGTAGGCTTCATCAGCAGACAGCAAAAGGCTTCAAACAGACTTACAACAAAGTGTGGGTGAAGAGTTAGCACTATGAGGACCTAATAAATGAAGGAAGGTAAGACCAGCACACGTGACCAAGCAAGAAGGGTGAGATAAGTGGGCTGGAATGTGTGGGAATCTCAGGTCTTGTGTTAAGAGACTGACACCTTGTAGGCACGAGAGAACATAGGGAAAGAGAGGCTTAAACAATAGAGAAAAAAGTGTTTTCAGACGGGACTGTTGGACACCACAATGAGTTTACTCAATTCTTGGGTAAGATAAAAATATCTTATTAAACATTTATTTCATCCTCTGATGGGATGTTACTACGCCGTAGATTGAAGTCTTCAAGCGCTGCCCTTTGGTCAGCAGTCATTACCATCATCAGTTCTGATGTTGCAATATTCTTCATGATGCATCTTTGTAACTCTTGTGATTCTGAAGAGTCTCATATCAGGTAGTACCATAAATACATAAAAGGTCAGTTTGCTTGGATGTTGCTATATTTGTATTTTCAGGAGATACTTTCCAGTTACAAGATAGCTTTTCTTAAGCAGGATCTTAATCAAAAGTTTGTAACTAGAGATAATACTGCTTTAGTAGAAGTATTAGAGCAGTAGAGATAATACAAAAGTCCCCAGAGTTTCTATCTGAAGCTTTAACTTAAAAGCTCTTGCAGTGAATGAACAGTGGAAGGTAGTTTTATATACACTGTTGCTATGCACCAAAGGTCCTCTGAGATTAGATGCTTACAGACAATGAATAAATTCATCTTTTTGTACTGAATTCCTTCAAGGTGATAGCTGTTGCTATTGACGTGGTAGTTATGTATTGAAGTCCATGTTAGAAATACTCACAGCCTATGGGGTTTCTAGACAGCTACCAGTTATTTCCACCTATTTGTGCCTAGGCTATTACAGCAGCAAATTATTCTTGGATTTAGATATTCCTGTGTGCAATCTGTGTTAGAAATTGCAGATTCTGTCCATATATCGACCTTAAGATCTGAAAGATTCCTTTTTTTTTACTTGAATAAATTCAGTTAAACATTTGGCTGAACATTTCTATAAATGTTAACACTCAACCGTCCACTGTTCTGACAGCTAAAGAAATTTGGGATTTCTCCAAAAATGTGTATGCTTCTTTAGCAGCCAGTCTGAATGTACGATAAAGGAGTGCACTGGGCTACCAAGAGCAAGAGTGCAGTAGGCTACTGAGCAGCAACTGAATTGCGTGTCTTTGGGTCTCAGTTATCACATGAACCACGCACAGCTGTGGTGAATTTTCATAGACTTTTAATGTAGTAGGATGGAGCTAACAAATGCCTGCATGTTATTCTATTCTTTTATTTGCTATTTTTTGTGGAAACATTTATGTTTATGCATACAGAAATTCTAGGAAGAATGAAAAATGTTAAATGCACTTGAAGCTGTGTTTATCTCTGATTTTGAGAGTTTATATTTGAAAAATATTTACAAAATATCTTTGACCAATTAGTCCTTAGATCTCTGTGTTAACAGAGCTTTTTTCTTTATTTCCTTTAGTTCAGAAAGGTCAAAGTTATAATTATAACAAACAGGCCTCTTTTGCGATATAATATTTTTTTCTGTACATCTCTGATTTGCTTGTAAAACAGCCAAATAAAAACATTTCTTTTTCACAAATCAAACTTGTAATTGTGGAGGCTAAGATTCCCTGTTTTTTTAAAAAAAAATATGGTAATTTTGTAGAATTTAGGAAAGATAATTAAATCGTTTTTAACCTTTTGTAACTTCATTTTGATGGTAAGTATAGAGTCATGTGGATAAGATGAAGAGCAGCAATCTTAAATCTATCATCTTGAAGCTTGTTTTTTATAAATTTTACTTTTTAGTTCTGTTTTCTCTTTATTATTCACATAAATAATTCAGAACATACATGAACTACAGGGTTAACAAAACTGAATACCCCAGCAACACAGATTCAAATCTATTGCATTACTTTGATACATACAAAACCTTAACGCCAGTAAATGCTGTATTGTACAAAATATGCAAGAATATAAGATTTGAGAAGAACTGAGATACAAATCTCTGACTCAAGGGTATTTCTGAAAAAAAGCAAAAAAGAAAAGAATAAAGCAAGATAGGACTTGAGTGCTATTTAAATGAATATGTAAATATTTCTCAGATCTGCAAAATGAATGGAACGGATGAAAAATAAAGCTTTGCTATATCTGAAAGCAGTTTACTCTCTGGCATAAAACCTTGCTAAAACCAAAGGAATCCTACTATGATATCAGATTTATGAATTGCTGCAAATCTTTTCTCAGCATTCCAATCCTCTCGCTTTCCTTTAAACTTTTGCAAAGTCGTCTTTTTTTTCCTGTAGGTATTTCTAGAATGGCAATGTGCTCTCAGATTGTCAGACATATTACTGCAAAAAAAAGTGATCAGTTATAGATGAATGGATCTCTCTCAAAGCACCTTTTCTGGGGCGGGAGGTGCAAAAATCTTCTGACAGCACCATTAGTAATGCTCTACCTGCTGTTTCATAGCTGAGATTTGTTGACAGCAAGGACATATAACTTATCAAAGTGTTACGCGTAACTGTAGTTTTTTTTTCCATAACAATAATAATATCACTATAATAATAATATTTTCCTACACAGGTAGCTCCTTTGATACTGACTATTAAGACCTGAAAGAAATATTACTTATCCTACTGTCATTTTGAGACACATCTTCTTTTACATATGTGGTGCAGTTTTTAATGTGGTTTGCAGAAACCATACAGGGCAATGATCCCTTGTTATATGAATGCTGTCATTGCTGCTAAGCCTAGCATATACTTTGCAGCAAATCTTGGATTTGCAGGACACTGTTTGACACAATATTGTGCCTGTTAGATGTAGCAGACTTTTAGTTCTTAAACACTTGAGAGTGCCAAGCATGTGTTCTCCGGCCTTTTATAAGCTATTTCAAGGAGCTACAATTAAGCAATTTGAAGACATTAACTAGAGGAGAGGAAAGAAAAAGGTGGAGGGTGAGGGGGGAAGGGGAGTTTCTCATCCTAATTACAAAATTTAAGCTGTTGTTAGGGCCTCTTAGAAAGCCCGGAGATGAGGAAAAAAAAGAACCTTATATTAATGCAACTTTAGTTTGTTTTTCTAATGGAAAACACACTAGTAAATGTCACATATAGTATTTCTAACAAAAAAAACCAGTGTGACTAGAATTATAGTTTAACTCAACTTCAATATATACTATTGTGTATTCATTAAAAGGTTTTGCTGAAACTAATTTCCAATTTACTATGAAGGTCAGGAAAAATGTTACAGTACTTCTGATCAAAAATATATTTTGGCAGGAAAAGCATTTTGAAAGTGCTATACTTTGGCATTTGAAAAACACACAAATGAAAAAAAAATAGTTTATCATTTAAGGTGACATTGAAATAAAAAGCCTGGAAATGCTGTCACTCTGTTCTATGTTCTTTTTTCCTGTTCTCTCTTCACAAAGTGTCTTAAAAATATGAAGTTTCATCCCAGTTCTGACTAAGAAGCATTTTAGAATCTGCACCTTCTTCTAGCATTTGAAAAACTCTAACTCAGACTCTAACTAATTAGTCTTACTGTATGTATTTTGTGAGCTGGCATGGACAGGCATAACTGCCCAAAAGTTACACCAGGTGTGAGTTCATTAAACCGCAGAACCACATCTGCTCTGTTTTGGAGGAGAGTGTGCAGTCAAATGGCTTCGTTTCACTATCATTGCTTCCACGTTCTCAATTTTCTTTTTGGAATAGCTTGCAAAATTGATATAATCCTTAACTTCCTGTCTAAATTGCTTCCTAAACTGGTATCATACTATTGTAGAGGAGTTGTAGGTTTTGTGAAGCTCTTTCTGAGCTCATTATTTGCAAAACAAGGCTTGTTTTTACAGAGTGGCTATTTGAAAAGAGCACTTGACTCCCCCACCATGAAAATATATCAACCCTTTAAGTCTGAGTAACTGAGTATGGTGATCTCTATAATATTATTTGTTCAGAGAGAACAAACTCTTAGGGCCTCTCTATAAGGTGTCAGGAAAACAGCTGAATAATCAGGGAAGTCTTGAATTGGAGCAGCATATGCTCCTGCTGCTCCTGCTGAGCCTGCTAAAATGACTTAGAATTTCTAAAAATTGGAGATGACAACTTTCTGAAGAAAAAAAGATTGCTGCAAAGATGGGATGCACTAGCAAATTCTGCCAAATAGAGGATGATCATCTCCGATCTAAAGATTAATGGTAACCTATCTATAAGTGATTATGATTTAATTATCATTGCATGAACAAATGGAACTATCATCTCAAAACAGTAATGTTTATCTTTGGTTTTGTTTGCTTCCAAGTGAAGTTAGACTAAAACCATTTTGTGAGCCAAGTAACTCTGATAATTTAGATGTGAGGAAAATTAAGTGAATAGAGGCTGGGAACAGAAAAAAAAATCTTAGATATCTAAAACCCTCAAATGGCCAATACTGAAGTTTGAAAAAAATCCCCAATGAGTTACACAGATGTACTATCTATCTATTGTAAAGCAATAATCATACACAAACCAATATAACAAATATAGATAAATAGAAGCTAATATAGAATACACATTGTTCATCAATAACAATTTTCCTATTATCATTTTCACAAATCTTTTTTTTTTTGTCATTTGTCATCCCTCACACACACATTACTTGTCCTCCCACTGTTAGCCCTGGAGAGTTTGCTTCCCTGAACTGGGGCACAGGCCATAAAAGAGCTGATTTGTCGTTCAGCACATGTGAGAGGAGACAGGGGAAAAGAAGAGTGGCTGGGATAGATTGAGAAAAGGTGGGAGGAATACAGGTGTTATGAAAAGCATCTTTCTTCACAAGTGACAAATGTAACTTTAGGAGGCTCCTGACCCTATTTCAGCAGGATTTCTCTCTCTGCTAAGTCAGCTATTCATGTTGCTGTACCGTAACTGAAGGGGAAGACATGAAAGGCTTCATTTTTTAAGCTATTTTTTTTCAAATGAAATAGTGGTTTTTGCCCATGAGGCAAAATGAACCAACCTAAAAGTATGATACATAAATCAAAAAATAGCAAATATAGAAATAAGTGCCAGAAAATCATATAAAGGGAAATCTGCAGCCAACAGTATTTCTTCCATGATTTTCTCAAGCAAAATGAATTATTAGTCCTTTCCTAGATGTATCAATAATGACACAGAAAAAAATACTAAATATTATGTTAATAGTATGGTAATGAAATAAATTTGAATGAAATAATTTTATGAGATGATGATGGGAAAAGTATTTTCAATTTAAGTAACTTAAGATGGTGACACTTTGCAACTGCTAAAGATGAGAGTTTTTAAACTGAAAATCTGTACAATCTGAGTGTTTTCAGAGAGCTGGGTAGAAGTTTTCTGTGTTGTTAACTGTGATTTTTGGTAAGCGCTGAAGTATCAGGATACAAAAACTGGTGGAAGATTTAAACTCATCCAGCATTTGAACTGAACCAAAAAATGATATGGGCAATCATGTTCCAGGCAAAACAATGAATGACTGATAGTAAAGAACAAGATTAATAAAGAATAAAATTTTCTAAATAAGAAATTACAATGGAATAAACCAATATGACTCAAATAAAAAGAATTGAAAAAATGATTGTTAGGTTTCAGAGTGTATTCATCTGCTCTAGTCTAGAAAATAGCTCCATTACACCAAACTGGAACCACACTTCTGTCTCCCAAAGCACAAAATGTCCAGAGTGCAAACTCCATATCCTCAGAATACTGTTCCAGTCTGGAGCTCTAACCATCTGTTGTAGACAAAGTACTTGACTCTAACTTTTGGTCTCCAAGGTGCATGAATTAAGATTTCATATTTCATATTGATATAAATTTTATTTAAAAGACAGTTTATTTTTGTGAAGATTTCTTTTTTCTTTTCTTTCTTTTTTTTTTTTTTTTTTTGTTCTATTTCTGGAGAGGTTTCCCTGAAATCTCTTGATTCCCAGTTCTTTGTCAGGAATTGACAGTCACCTGCTCTTCTTCACCTACAGACTTGCACCCCAGACACCTTCCTTTATCCTTCTAATCTACATCTCACCCTACTACTTGTGTCACCCTGTCTTAGACGATCTCCACAATCCTGAGCAGCAGGTGCAATTATTCTTGCAGTACAGGGGTCACAATAGCAAAGAGGGAAGGATAGAAGGGATGAAGGCAAATTCCTGCAATGGTCCGAATGGTTACTCTTGTTCTAGGAAGTGGAAGAGCATCAGCATCAACTATTTCACAGGTACAAACTCCTGCAAGGTAGTAGAAGCCCTATCCCTAGTCTTACTTGTTAATTCTACTAAGCTTCTGCACATAGCACAAGGTATTTGTATAGGATTTGCAATTTTCAGTGTTTCTTATTTTAGTATTTGTTATAGAAAGGGTTTCCTCCTGTCTTCTCACCATCCCTTACCTTTAGATAAACACATACAACTCTCCGGTGTGTGACAGGAATTACTTTTGGCTTGGCAATAAAAAGGAGGCATGTCTCCTTCAAATTTCTCTTGTCCTGACCATCCCATCCAGAGAATGCGGAATCTCTTGGGAATACCTGCAGGTCATTAGATCCTGCTTGCCTATAGCAGCTCTGTAAATCCTGTTTTGTCCTTCTTTGGCAGTCCTTAACGAGGCAGGAACAGTTGAGGTAGCGCTCCTAAGGTCTGGCTGGGATTTATTGTTGGAAGCTAGTTCTCAAGTGAAATAATTTAATAAAGTTGCAACCTAATTCATCTGTATCCTATTTATCATACTTTATGTCTGCATTTTAGCTAATTGTGCTAGCTTCAGCATGTGCAAGGAGTTTTTCTGTTTAGCATGTGCCTCATGCTATTTACTACGGTTTTGCAAACCGTAGAGAGCATGTCTTGAAAAGCATCTATGAAATTACTTGAAATCAGTCACAAAAATGGGTTATGTGATTTCCTATCTGAATGACCAGTGTCTTTTTCAATAGTAGTGATGTCTATTACTAATCCCTGAGGAGAAATAAAAGTAAGTCATGATTTTTTCAGCACTATCTATTTTTCCCACTGCTCAGGGATGTTTAAAGCACAAAATACTACTGTTTATCAGATTACAAATTTGTTCAGTTATTAGAAACTACATGTTAGTTTTGTAATATCACACAGTGACAAAGTGCAGAAGGCAAAAAGAAGAAAGACTTGTGAGTAGAGATACTATTTGTTTTGGCATTTTTTCACTTTACTTTCGCTTGCATATTTTACCTAAAGAAAGATGAGACCTAACAATGGAATTTTAAAAACTTAAACAAAATAGATATATTAATCTGAGATAATCCTGTTCTTAGCAATAAGAGTAATACAAAATGACAGAGTATTAAGGCATATGATATTGAAGAAATGAGGCATACATTTTTGTTCCATTTATAAGTAGTCTGAAACAACTTGAATGGAATGTTTTCAAACGGAAAGATTTTATATTCTAGGTATTCAATCCTGTGTTCGTTGAGCCAACTGACTCAATATAACTGAGCTTGACTGTAGACTTCAGTGGGGCAGACCTGACAACTGTAGTTTCAGAGCCTTCATTCTCCTTGTAAATTAAAATACTTACTCTTTGAAATCAATGGCAGAATTCCTATAAAGTGTAAGAGACAGGGGATGTTATGTTGGTAGTCTTCTTAAAAATATATTTTTCTTTCCTATTATTTTTTAACTTTCCCAGTTAACACTATCACCTCTGAAAGTAAAAGTTTTCTCCAAAGATTACAGTTCGCAATCTCACCAGAATCAAAATTTCATAATGTCTTGGTTTCCTATGTATTTCTTCCTCAGAGAAACTCTCCCTGTAGGGAAAAGGAGACATTCCATGTTTCTCCATATAAATTATAATTCATCAATACATACAGGAAAAAGATCTCAGAATAAGCACTATTCATATGTGGAATAGTGTTTATGGAAACAGTGACATTACTTGGCAAATGTTCATCAGAATGGCAGGGTCATGTAAAAATATCATATAAAAACAATAACCAGATGTTCAATGAATATCAATAAACTAGAAAAAAAGATTTTAGAAATACATAGGTATGCATACTACTTTTTCCTTTAAATAAATGTTGTATCCTCCTTTCCAACCCAGAACCCAGTGTACTATTTATATACCTGGCACAGTGTACAATGATTAAAGGTAAAACCAGATGGCCTTATTTTTACTTGTCTTGTTTGTTTAGTTGACAGATAACTGAGTCCTAATTTTACTCGTCAATCTGAGTGTAGTTATTTATGTTCTGTTATTAATTTTCATGCAGACACATATATACATGCACACAGATAGAAGATGACTGACTGTTTTTCTTTTTCTTCTTCCTTAGGCTTGGAAAGAATTGCAAGAGATTCAGCCTATGAGCAAGAAGGAAAAGTTCAATTTGTAATTGATGCTGTTTATTCCATGGCCTATGCACTACACAACATGCATAAAGATCTCTGTCCTGGATATATTGGTCTGTGCCCAAGGATGAGCACAATTGATGGTAAAGAGCTACTTAGTTATATTCGAGCAGTAAACTTTAATGGTAAGTTACGTATAATCTTTTTTTTCCCCTTTTCTTCTTCTTTAAATATTTCAGAAGTGTCAAGATGTTTTTTCTTCTATATATAGGACACTTTCAGGCACGGTGGAAAACACAGGATTAGAAGCAGTTCTCTTTTAATCAGAAGTGTGAGTTTTTCCACCTGTTTCAAACCCCCCAAGTGTATTTTTCATCTTAACATTAAGCTGCTCCCAAAAGAGGCAGATGTAAAAAATAAGAATCTGTCAATCAAAACATTCCAGTAAAAAAGCTGCTATTGTAGAAACAAGTTTAGGACTCATGCAGTCCTATTGACAGATTAGAGTCTTTTGACAGAGGTTGCTCATGTGTTCTTTGGAGAATGAATTGAAAAAATAGCCTTGTGAAAATTGCCTTCTTCTGAAATTACTGTTAACAATTTCCCCACAAAAGTGAATAGTGTGGAGTTTGCTTTCAGCTCTCATATTTAAATCTCAATTAAAACACTCACTTGCAGTTCCAGGTTCTTTTCCATTTCATTATTGTTTGATTCAGTGGTTTAGTCAGCTTTAACACAAGTGTAATATATATATTTTTTAAACTACACTGCACAATATTATGTGCAGCTGGGATGTGCCTGCTGGGGAAATGTAGTTACTATTGTTAACAGTAGAGAACAGTGAAAGAACAGACTTAATTTATGAACATTAAATTGAAAAGGCTAGAACATACTTGATGGTGAAGTAAAGTTGCTGAAAATTTTGCAATATTTCATGAAAGTCATAATTGTTGTAGATCACATTTGCCGTTATTTTACAAAGAAATGAAAGTTTTCTATGCTATATATTTTGTTCTGTACTTGGCAGTAATTCATGTGCCAGACATGCCTCCTAACTACACAGAGAGGAGGACTGTCTATCACAATTCACTCCAGTGACCTCAGCTGCCAGCCTTTTTGAAAAAAAAAAGCACAAGGTCATTTTGAATTTAGCTTCCAAGTGGAAGCTTTTTTTGCTTTAGGTAATGTACCAGGCCATTTGGTTGATATAAATGTTGGCTGTAGTTTGCAGTTTTTTTCTCTTCTAAACCTCTTTTCTTCTTATGAAATTTTCATGAAAAGGGAATCCCTGTCTCCAGGAATATAAAGACAAAGTGAGTTTAAATTATTCTTTAGTCATTTTAAAGAAAACCTGGAGCAAAATATGTATCTGGCAAACAAGAAATGTTATGATGACAAAGGTAGGCAGCATATTGTAACGTTTCCAGTGATAATTATCTAAATTTCCAGCAGATATTCTTCTGAGTCTGTGTTGTTAAAACATAAAGAAAGTGATCTATTTTCATTTGGTTGACATGAAAGTTCAGCATAAAAAGACAAGCTGTAAATTTTATATAAAACCTCTCTCCCTACAGATTGTAGTATTTCATCAATACTGTCGCAAATTCTCTGGTTGTAACTATTGCAGCAAATAAGGGGAGATGAAAGGAGAAAGCAATCTGAGCACTAATGAAAATGAATCTATTTTTAAACTAGTGATTTATTAAAAACAAACAAACAAACAAACAAACAAACAAACAAAAAACAATCCCCGCACTGTGGGGCCTCACTTTCTGTCAAGTCAACTTTCTGTCTCCAGGGATACATTAAGCCTTCCCTGTAACAGTCAACATTATATACTAGTGTACTAAACCTTTCTTTGTGTCACATATCTGAGTATTTACTTTTGGGGAATTGTGCCGTGGGAGACATCAGCTGAGGGCAATACTTAACGATGTACTTTTCTCATTGATCTCAAATTTCTGTTTCTCAGGACAGCACTGTGGTTGTGTCTATTTTGATTTCCAGGGGTGGGAGAGAGACCTCATGTGCTGTGAGCTGACAGTGATGCTATGTGTTATTTTTCACAGAAGCCATGTGATCCGTCTTTAATAGTGTAGTGTAGTAAAAGTGATCTGATACATGAAAGAAAACTCCTGCTGTACAACCATTCAGGGTAGGATTTTTCTACGTCACAGAATGACGTTGAGATTAGATGGCACCTCTTAACATGTCTCCTATAACCCCCTGCTCAGAGCAAGGTAAACTTCAGCAGGTTTTTCAGGGCTAGGTACAAGGTACAATATCTCCAAGGATGGAAATTCCTCCAACAGCCTGTCTAAGCAACTCCTTCCAATGTATGACCATTTTTATACTAAAAAAAAAAAATGTGTTTAATGGATTTTTCTGCATTTATGTCCATTGTGCTGTGTACTTTCATTGGGCATCAGTGAAGAAAGTCTGTCTCCATCTTCTTTAGTTCCTTACCACATCAGATATTTATGTACAGTGATAAGATCCCTCTGAGCCTTTTCCAGGCTGAAAAGTCTCAGTTTCTGTGTCAGACACTCCAAGTCCTTAATCATCTTTCTGAATCTTTGCTGGACTCACTCCAGTTTGTCTGCGTCCCTTTGCCAGACTGTTATTTAGGAGGACATTACTAGTGGCAAATGCAGACTTGCCTTGCTTATTCCAATACAGAGTTTGAAGGAAGGAAAGAAAGAATGAGCAGTGTTGTATTTTTATGGTTTAAATGATTTAAATGCATGGAAGATGGCATCTCTACTTGCATTTTACTTACCTTTATAAAATTGGCTAATATTCCTGATATAATAAAAAGATATATCAAAAGATGTGGAAAAAATATTCAAAATTTTTAGTTGTGAGGGCTGCTATGGGCACTCTTGCTGCATCCAGAGATCCACAGATTTTTTTCTTGATGGGACAGCTGGCAGAATTAAACCCCTGTTCCACAAGATGATAACAATTTCAAGTCCTAATAAGTAACCGACATTTTATCAAATTCTTAAAGATATTCAACCAACTTCTCATATTTCCTAATTCTACATATCTCTATTAACCAACATAGTATTGGATCAGTGCAGTTATCATTATATGCCTCCACATTCGACTCAGGAGGTTTCACACCACAAAGTATGACCTATATTATGACCTTTCCATTATATGGAGAGGATTTGTATGGGGAACAAATCACACATATTTCTGTTCATTGGAATATTTTTTTTTAATTTGGTTACACATAATGTTTACTCTGTTTTTATTTGAAGAAGATTTCCTGCCCGGGAGGATTCATCTCCCTAATATTTTGTGACACCCTTATGACTGAGGAGTGATCACAACCATCAACACACTCTGTACTGCTATAATTGCCAAGACATTTGTTTCTGCCTAGATGTATTTCTACTAGTTCTAAGTTAAATGCAGTATATCTCACAGTTCAGCATGATTTTGAAGGGGATAGCACTAGAAGTGCATACATTTGTAATAAGAATGAATAAATTTGTGTGTACATGAGATTTGGATTACCATCTAGTATGTTTTTTTGTTTTATTATTGCTTGTGTTTCTCTTAGAACAGTTAGTGATTGTGTATAGAAAACAATTTATTTTCATTTACAATAAGCCGTTTAATCGATATTTTCAATTCCACAAGGAAAGGAACCTCTTGACATGTAGAATCCTGTGCGTATTCTGGAAGAGGTACACAACAGTCCCATATTCTGAACATAGAAGTTAAGAGTTTGTAGACAACAGGAAAGTATAGGGATTGACATTTCCAAGCCAATGTGTTGAGATGGAGCGTATAGAGTCCCCTGTGCTCTTTGTGAGCACTGCTGGTAAACCATAACTAGCCTTTTCTGGCTATTTGATGGAAGCATATTTAAAGCTTTCAGAAGCTTCCTGTTTATATTTCTCTATCATCACTTTGTTTTTCCTTGTAAAAAAAGTAAATATGTTGTCAGTTTATTTTTTTAATAGATGTACCACATTTGATTTTTTTTCCCTGAAAGTTATTATAGTCAAACAAAATGACATATATATAGTAAAATTGGTGTTTAAGGTTTGAAATTACTGAAAACAAATACTTTTCTATTAATTAAATTTATAAATGATAATGAACACAATTATGTAATTGTATCATGATATAATTTCATCTTGCATCACATTTCTCCAATATCCTCTCTTGATATGAATTTATTATTCTGCCTATGAAACAAGGAGGGGTTTTCTGAAGGTTTTTACCCTGGGTCATGTTGAACGTTTTGTGCAAAGTTCTCTGCTGAACTCAAAATAAGTGCTAATCACTTTGTACAAACAGAACTTGAACATACATTCATGTTGGCTGAAAACATTTCAAAGATTCAATGCTTGGGAAGGGATTAAACATGAAGAGAATAGCTTGGTCAGAGTCCTCTTCTGCAGCTGTCCCACTACAAAAGTAAAGATGAGAATTTATGTCTGAATACCAGACGTAAAGGTGACTAATTCTCAGATTGTACATAAAATATTTAACATAGAAGCAAGTCTATCTAGATATGGATTTACAGCTGGTATGGCATATAGAATAGCTGATTGTTTTGTGCAAAGGCATATATTCACATATATATGTATATACACATTAACACAATGTAACAATTGTAGATACAAATATCTAGAAAATATCAAACACTTTAAGATAATATATTTACAGACACTACAAGTCTTTCACACAATCTTTAACCTGTATTCTCATACATACAAACAGACATCTTATTTGCTTTAATGGGCTATTCATCATGGGGAGGAACAGAGAAATTGCTATTCTGACATCCTTCAAAGAGTGCTGGGAGAAGAAAGAAGGGAGCAGGGAATAGGCAGAAGCACCAACTCTGCTGGCAGTGTCTAGATATGTATTATCTGCTGCTGCTAGATGTCACTGGAACATTATTCCCCCTTCTAACTGAAGAGGAGACTCAGGAAATATATTCTGACTCTTGGTTGGCAACCTTTTCCTGTTCTTATCTGTGGCAAAGTAAAGTAAAACAACAGTTTTACTTTTGTGATAGAACTACAATGTCATTTTGCCCAGGAAGGCTGTAGAGTTGCCATTCTTTGTCATGGACACTGTCCTGGGCAACTGCTCCAGCTGACCCTGTTTGAGCACGAGGCTAGACTAGGTGAACTCCAGAAATCACAGCTTCAGTGATTCTGTGATTTTATAACCGTTACTTATTTATGAAACAAAGCAAAAGTCAATCACACACCTTTTCCATTTGTTAAATGACTACATGCTATCCTTGTCCTATTCTTCTGGCACTAATTTCATAGCTGGACTGAACCAGTAAACAACTCTATTATTTTAGGTGTTGAATATAATAATCAAACAAAAGTCTTTGAGAAAAAATGTTGCATACGCATAGACCAATAATCATGCATGCAGCAAATATCAGCCTTATTTAAAAGTCAAGCCTACAAAATTTCCTTCTAAAAAGTAAGAAAGATACTACAGAATAAGGGCAAAAGACCAGAAACTGGTAGACAAGCTCAAAACAGCCAGCCAACAACCTATACGGAATTAATGTCTTTAATAACGTCTTGTTATTCATTGTATTATTTTTTTTCCCAGAAAGGACCATCTATAGAGGGCATTAATAATAGCTGGGGGAGAGAGGTGGATTTTCTTATAGGGAGTTTTTAACCCTTCAGAAAATCATTTTTGTAGAATTACGCAGTTCGACCTGACATTGCTATCGTTCAAAGTTGCTAAGACATTTTGAGTGAATCTCAAAACTCTTGACTTAATATTCACCTCAGACTCTGTTTTAAACAGTTTCTCAACAAAACCTGACACCCCTCTATTCTTTCACTGAGTACAAAATTTGCATTCTTGAGTCATTATTTATCATTAACACAGAAGCTTTAAAACTGGTCCATTTAGAGATTGACATGTTTTGACATTTCTAAGGCACTAAGCACAATAGAACTAAATGTCACACTTAAAATGTATGTAAGATATGCTCCCAACTCAGATTTTTTTTTTAATTTCACTCTCAAATATATAGTTGCCAAGAGAAAGGAAAAAAAAACTTTTTGAAATTGTATAAGTTGACACCCTCTGTGTTTTTTTAAGTTATGAATTCTTACTGGCAATACATCATTTAGTATTTTGTACTGTCAGAAACACTTAATATCTTATGATGGAAATATTCTGATAGGGTTAAAAATAGCTTTGTACAATGAAATAACAACAGATAAGTAGGGCAAATAGAGCAAAACAAGATAAAAATGAACTATGAAGTACTGAACTCTGCCCACTTGCTACTAAGATTTGCTGTGATTGCTCCCTCCAAAAAACAAACAAACAAAAATGAAGCTATCAACAGCTGCAGAAGCAGTAGTGAAAGTGGGATTTCTACTACAGATTTTTTAAGATCTGTGACATTTCTTCTGCTGTTTATCACATTTAATGATGATTTTTTGGAAAGTTTTGGTATTAACACAAGAATATTTGAAAAGGTGTCAAGAGCTTAAACTAACAAAGACCTGAACACACTAAAATCCCAAGGTTTAAAGAAATTATTTCTTTTCATGTTTTTTTATCATGTTTTTGGAGGTATCTGGTTTGGCTTGTGAATGCACAGGTCTGTGCACTCTCTATTACAGTCTGTAATAAAGAACACTGATGACCAGAGTCCAGAAAACCAGTCTTTCTTTATGCTAAACTGAGAAAGCAGAAGTCATGTCTCTTAATGTTTTATTGGGCATAAGCAGGGGGTAATTTTAAATGCATTCTGCTTTGGCATGTTAATTATTTTAATGGAATTAACCCAGCTGGCTGTACAAGTAACTAAGATTTCTCAGTGGTCAGAATCATTCTTTATGAGTTTAAATAATTGTATAGTTATAATGTAGCAGGCAAAGTTTGGAAGTCCTGTAACTCTCAGGTATTTCATGAGTCCATGTAATTTAAATCAGAGATTATAAAAATAAGTGGGAAATTAATCTAAAGATAATAATTCTTAATTATATTTTTTCTTGCTTATATACAGACCTGAAGCAGCGATTAATTGAGGAATATATATACTCCACATACAAAATTCATAATGTGATATACGATTGAATTCAGATCTCTATTTGCCAGAACAAAGTCTAGTTCCTAATGTATTTTAATAATTTGTATGCAGTAAGGTAATAAAAAGCGATAAAAAGGTGATTAAAAATACCCTTATTAAGGCAAAAACTGAATTGTAAATCCTAATATTCAGGATATATAGAAATACTACAGAATAGTTTTCTCACATAGTTAAGTGGAAAACTAAAGCTCTGAAGATTTTATAGGGAATATTTGATAGTATAAATAATCTTCATTTATAATTCATTCAGGTAAAGATGGTGTAACTAGTATTAGTTGATACGTTACTAAGTGAAAAACAGATCCATTCTTTGTGGAGGTTTCTGTCAGTAAAATTATCTTGACAAACCTTAGATACTCATCTGAAGAGCAGAATAGCTATCTTTCAATATTGAACAGAATGACAGAGAAATCAGATAGGCTTAATTCTGTCAGGCAGCAATTCCACTGAGAAGAGAATACATTTGTAATTAGCAGATATTACCTATATAATCAGACAGTGCTATTTAGTTTTGCTGCTTTAGGGAGGTGTCGGATTTACCATCCGACACCTGGGTAAAGCAGTACAGTATTCCCCAGCAAATTAGACGCATTAGACTTTGTTACCGGATACGATCTGAAGCAAAAACAAATGAGGAGAATCCTACCAAAGTAAACAAGTCACCCAGGAGAGAAGTGAGGGGATTCAGTTCATAACTCACAGGCAGACAGATATTTCACTCATTTTCAATAGCTAGTAAAGTCTAAAAGTAAGTATCTAAGTTCTTCATATAGCTGGTGTGGAAAGGCTAGTGTGAATCCTCCTGAAGGCTACCAGGGAGAGAGCCTGTCCATCAGCATTTAGGCACCATAGCAGCTCCTACTTCTGTATACTTTACTGGGAAAAGCTATGAGTCAGAGAGATTTCCTCAAAGGCTGGATAAAGCATTTCTAATAGTATGAAATATAAAATATGTGGGAGATGGTTTATTTTAGAAGCTACTTTAATTCACCCCAGCACAGGAAGCATTTGCCGTTATTCCTGAGGATTAAGGTATCCAATCATTATGGCCACACTGCAGGTTGTGTCTTATGCTGAACAACTTAGATCCAAAACGTTGCTTCCCATAGTTTCAGCCAAAGCCCTCCTTTCTAAGCCTGAAATAAAATGGTTTCCATGTACAAATTCCCGAGGCTTTCTATTTTAAACAGAGACACTGACTCTTTCAATTATCCTGTTACACCTGAAAATTTAAAGCAAAAGAATTCATAGTAAAGATTTTAGTTGCAATTCTGTAGCGTCTGTGCATAGTACATGATCTAGGTGATGAAGTATTAGTGAGTTTTTCACCTTAGAATGTCTCAGTGTGTGCCATTTTTCTAGATTATATAATTTTACATTTTTATAATTTTATAATTGTGTATCATTCAATCAAAAATAATTTGAATATAAGAGATACAGAATGTTCTTTATTACTCGTCATTCTCGGAAGCTCAGTCATAGAAATCTACACTGTTAGATGGATCTGAAAATAGTGCTTCTCTATCCATTACTTACAGATTTATTAACAGATGATCAGCTTAACGGGTACTCTACTTGAATACAATTTTATTCACTAGTAGTTGACCCATTTTTGTAAAGGTAAGATTAATAGAATAGACTCAGCTGCATGTCATGGTACAAAATTTTGGGTATGTTTTTAACTACTATATCAAAATTTCCAGATAGGTTCCTCCAGTTTTAATGGGTGAGATCTATAACTAGTATGATTAACTTTGATGCCGATTTGTTGAAATTTTAAGAGTTCATCTTGGGAGTAATAGAGTGTGATACAATCCTTTTATGTAATGGGAAGAAGTTTATGTCTCTAAAGATCCCAGAAGGCAATTAGAAATATTTAATCTAGCAGTGCTAATTGTATTCTGAGAAGGAGATATTTGAAATTCTGATGCCTCCTTCCTCCAACCTTTTTGTATTAATCTGGGTTGAGAATATACACTCAAGGAATAATGAATCTGAGTTTTAAGCTTCTTTCACCCAAAGGAGATGATTGAAGATATGAAGCATGCCTTAAGCAAGTAGGTTTAAGGGGGCATGACTGGGGTGTTTTTTTTAGATATGTCATAGTTGGGTTATGGACTACAAGGAATTCAAGTCCTACCCAAATGGAATTCACTCATGTCAAAATTCACAAATATGTAAAGAAGTGTAGGTCCAACATAAAATGAAGAGACTAAGAAAAAAGACCTTGCTTGTGCTTGGACAACTGGGCTATAAAAAATTCTAAAGCATGCTGCAGATGCAATGTAGACATAACCTATAGTGACTTTTGGTAACAGCAGGATATATATAAATATATACAACCAAACAAATGCCTCTGCTAATGCTACTTCAGATGGCAGTTTTAAGCGTATCAGGTTTTATTCCTGCTTAGAGAATGAATAACTAGTCTATAACTGCTTTTTTGAAGATCCTACGGAAATAGAGAATTAAACTTAGAAGTTAACTTGCTACCTCACTCTGAAATGGAGGAAAGTAAGGGAAATTCTATTTTAACTGGGAATAGAAATGAGCATGAACTACTTTAAGAAAGTGTATAATTCATTAAAGATGATAGACGGTGACTAGAAAACAGCTTTAAAAAAGAGCCTCTTCAGATAGAAGTAGTCATCTTCATTTTATCTTTCTTCTAGTAAAAGTAGAATAGAAGTAGATGTAAGTGCATGATTCCACATTCTTACCTGGGCAATATGAACTGTGCAATATGAAAAAAAGAGTTGTTAATGTAGCAAAATGTTGAATTTGTGTATTTATTGGAGTGCATTTATCTTGCAACATATGCAAAGAAGAAAACAACCTATCATCAATGTATATTTTATTTTTCCTTTTCATTCAGAGGAAAATTTTCACTTTTACAGCTTTTGAATTTCAATTTACTCCTTAAGAGGTTTAAGTAAAATATCAGTAATATCTCGGAAGGGTTAAGAGAGCTAGCAGAGTTTTTAAATTGTATCTTTTACACTGTCCAGAAAGAAAAAAAAAACACAGACTTGTTTAGATGAAAGGCACTATTGCTAGATTATAAACAACTTATGCAAAGGAGAAAAGTAAGGTTAAAAAAAAAGAGTCTTCATGTAATAATGATGGTTCTCACTTTTTTTTTTTAAATGAGCAATAAAAATTTAGATGCCATGCTATCAGGAAATGAATATCTTTCAAGGTTCTTATAACCCCTTCATAATGTGTGACATACAGCTTGATTCAATATATCCTGATTAAAAGCCTTTGTACGAAGTGGGAATGATTATTTAAATCCATTCTTATAAAAATATCACTATTTTGTACAATTTTTCAAGTAAGAGTTTTGCCATGTCTCTGCTTTTACAGTTGCAGTCATAGGCATATGTTATTTACATATCTCTTGATACTTTTTTAATGTGTTTTAGTTTGTATAAAATAAATCTTTAAAGTTGCTAAAAGCAAATATTATTGGAATCACCTATAAATAAATAGAAAATCTGATCTTTTAATGTGTCCAAATAGCGAATTAAGGCTTTTAAACTCTGCTTTCAGTATATTTTTCATCTTCAGTCTATGATTTTGTCCTAAATGCACAATAACATGTATATATCATAGCAGTCGACATTTAATAATTATTGTTCAGGTCATTACTGTTCAGATATTCCCAGTGCCTAGAAACAATACAAAACACCGAGACAATCTGAAACACTGAGAATTACGAGTATTCAGTTATTTTACTAAAATAGGTCAATGTATTTTTTTGTGTTCTGAAATGAAGCAAAGTTATTCCGTTTGCAGAAATATTTCTTGAAAAATATATAACAAATGTAACCTATACATTATACAGTAAAAATAAAAAAAAAACCTTTCAGCTAACCAGAAAAAAAAAGCAGAAATAGTAAATTTATCAACACTAGAGTTTATGAAGTTCCAATTACTTTATAGCCAATCAAAATTTTGCTATTTATTTTAGTGGATCAGAATACCATTTACACTATACTGTAAGAAATCTGCTATACAAGTATTTTATGTTTTAAAACATAAATCTAATCTGTCTTGTTTAAATTGATAACAAAATTTACTAAAGCAAAATCAAGATCAGTTGCTGTGCAAACAGATAGGAAGACAGTTCTAATGGCTATTACTTATCTTTATTATGAGTATAATTTATCCCTATTCACCTAGATAGTAGGTAGAGTATAGTTGTGAGTTGTAAGTATACTAGCATGAGCATTGTGTCTGCTCTGTAAAGGAAGATAATTCGTAAGGAAGTTGGGAGCTGCTGACCTGTCTGTTGGCTCCAGAACATCCTGAGTTTACAGATGTACTCTCTGTCACATATGTTTATTTGCAGGAACTGAAGAATAGCTTAGCAAGAGACAGTCCTTGATGCTCACTAAGTATATGTTACTCTGGGAGCTATATGTTTTTCTGTAGGAAAGTGATGGAGTCGGTGTTCGCTTGTGGCATATGAATGTGGAGATTCTGTACAGACTCAGCAGAGAGGAAGCTGCTATATGTCACCCATTCCTTGCTGCCTTTTTAGAATTTCATTTCTTTCAAGATTTTGCCATACTTATACTCATAAACTCTTTAAATAACTAGAAATCCATGGTTCTGTATATTTTAGCTTATGGATTTGCAACTTGGAGACTTCAAAGTGCATTGCTTTCCATCTACTATAATGCTAAGCAAACAGTTACACTTACTGAAGACATATTATTGCTCACTCCGAGCTCCAACTGGATCAACATTTGATGTTTCCTATTTGTCTCTGTAGCCACTCCAGGACTACTCTGGCTTAGCTCCAGCATAGTTTGATCCTGAGTCAAGAGACAAAAATGTATTGGCATTGTTACTGTGCCATCCATAATCACATTTTGTACATATTTCCCTGGGTGCCATCAGATCACAACTTATTATACGGCCATTTGTGGAAGCCGTGTCCCACTTTTTAGAGGTAATTATTATGCAACTTAAAGGGAAGTGACAATGCTGTATTGAAGCTCAAGTCATCATCTGTATGCAGCTACCGGGCAGTCAAAGTCCTCAGCACCATCCAGACCCTGCAAACCTGAAATGATTATCTGAATGTTTATTTGATACAGTGTCTTCTCTGGTTCTTCCAGCTTCCAAAGATCAGAAGACAATGCCTCAAAATTAGACTCCACTGACTATCATGATGGAGAAAAACAATGAAAAGTGTTTGGAAATAACCCTTATATTGACATACACCCACCATGGGAAGGGTTCTACTAAGTCAGCTGGCATTTAAAAGCTCCAGCTCTTGATAGTTACAAATTGTTGTATTGATCATCCTTTCTACATGGATCAACCACAGTTCAAACACTGCTAATTTTTCCTCCATTTTACACTTTCACTTTTCCTTATCAGCAAGGGACATTTTTCTTGCACAAAGAGTTCAGTCTTTATTTTTTCTTATCTGAGCATATAATGCTCATATTTTTGTTCTTATTGTAGTAAGGGAGATGTACTGAGTCTTGTGCTATGAATCAGAGGAATCTGTAAAATAGAGAGACAGACATATTCAGGCTGATGCTACAAAACTTCAATAAGTTGTTGATTTTCATTCCAGTTATGACTTATTGTTCAGATTATTCCTTATTTACCCTGTAAGTAATTTAAACTTTTAAAGGTTTTTCCATTTTCTGTGTTGTTTCTCTGACTGATTCTGGCATATTACTGCATTGCTGCCCCAAAGCACACCTGTAAGTGTTATTTTATTTATTTGTTTGATTCTCTCGTTAGGGAGTTTGGGAACAACTATTCATTATTTCAAGGCATTTTTAGATTATCCAGGCTTTTTAATTGATATGTTTAATATGTCCACAAGCACCAGAGACTGAATTGTCAGGTCTGCTAAGCTACATCTGTTGCAAGATGTAAGAGTCACTGCAGATATATATGCCTTCTGCCAGCTATCCTCAACAGACTTATCCATCTGCAATATACACCTACAGACCCTGTTGTTATTTATGCATTTAGGTTTTTAATGCTTACACCAATTTACTTATCAGAGGCGCTGGGCATATGAGTATAAGTGATTGTTATTTCAGCCCACCCAGTCAGTGAAATAAAGACATGAATATACAATTTCTCAGATGTGATCTGAGATAACTGATCTTGGTTTGAGTAGCAGATCCTGTCACTTCTGTGGAGAGGAGAGGTTTTATCTTCTGGCAATAAGTAGGGTAAAGAAGGGAGAGAAAGCAAGCAGCAAAAGATATCTGAGAAATTCACCTTCTAGTTGGGTCCTTTAGATTTTTGTGTGTCCTATATTCATGTATGATCATACGGTCTGAAGATCAACTGATAATATAGATTGTCTATACTTGTCAAACCATGCATAACACCAGTGCTTCTTGACAAGTACTGACTGTTTTTCATTCATAAAGAAGTGATTGCAGTTTATTTTTACTTCAGTGGCCCACTAAAATGTAGTGTCCCCACAAATATACACCACATGAGCACCATGACTAGGCTCTAATTCTTATCTGAGTGTATAACATGTAATGCGATGGGATGTCTAGGAGTCTCTAATATGTGCATTGAGATGAGGATTGTCATTATCAAGTATTTAAAAAGTCCTTTCTTAATGTTTTAGTAGCTTTGGAATTTTATAGCATATTGTAATTCTGAAGTTACTAAGTACATAAAAACCTTGCAAAATAACTCAGTTATTACATTGGATTCAAATAATATTAAATAGTCTATGCAGAAAAATTTCTTTAACCAGTTTCTTATTCTCCCTCATGACACTGTGCCATGTGACAAAAACCCAGGGTTTTTGATTTTTTTTTTTTAATTTTCGCTGTCTCATAGTTTTATTATTTGATTTTGGTCTGAATTAAACTAAAATCAATTTCCTGAGGAATCAGAATATCACCAGGCCCTAAAGCTGTACCTGGAAGTGATGTTCTTATCTATTTGATCAATACTGAAAACCAGCAATTAATTAACATTCCTGATAGGGATGTTGATTAAAATGATTACAAGAAACTCTTTTCCTGTCTTTTGTCCCTGAACGAAAAACCTCAGGGAAATTTGTCCCAGCATTGAAATATCTTAGCCTCCAATATTCATAGTCTTCAGCCACCCCTCATGAAGAGATAGTGCCAGCTCAAGTGACTCCCTCAACAGTCATGATCTTTATGTGTTTATGAATGCATTTCTTTTGAGCTCTGTCCTAGAGGACAACTCAGGTGAGAGACTTTGGCCGGCTGTCCCTTTCCTCCTTGTGTTTGAGCTGCAGTGGAAGCAGAAGAGTATCTGTGTGACCCACTAGCTGGGATGATTTTGGAAGGTAGATGCTCCTCCTTCAGACACTTTGAAGTGCAAATCAATAGTGTCACTTGAACATCATTCAGCTTTTTGGATGACTAAATTCAGCCTAGCCCTTGGTTACCAATGTGGGTATTTGAATTATTGTCGCTTCTCTTGGACCTTTCTTATAAAAATGTCTTCCAGTCTGGTGAATGTGATTTGCAGATTTTTAAGTCCTTGGATGATCTGGCGATGCAGACCTTGCAAATATATACATACTAATGGGGATTAAATGAGAAGTAGTCAAGAAATGTAATAACTCTCATGGGGCTCAGTGTCTTCAGAGATTATAAAAAGACCTATGGAACTTTTACAGAAGCTTATATATTAAAAAGGAATACAGTTATCTCTCTTTTATTTTTTAGTCTTTCCCCTTAAATATTTTGTTAACTTGGAATAAGCATCTGTTACTCCTCATATGATGCAGCTGCTGCAATTGTTTCTTTGTCCTCTCTCAGAGGTCCCTCTGCCAGAATCAATAACATCCAAATCAATAGCAGAATATTTTTCAAAATGTAAATCTTTTGTCTTCATGGTCCTGACTTGCTAATGATTTGTAATGCAACATTTAATAGAAATGAAAACAGATCTTGATATGAATTACCAGACAGATATGTAGCAAGAGGGGTTTTGTGTTGTATAATGTGGACGGATAATGAAACCTGACAATAATAGAAAACCGTGGGCAAAGCACTAAGGGTGAGAACAAATGAACACGACTTCCATAGAACAGGGTCATAAGCTTGTGCCTGAATCGTGTGATTTGTTGCCAGGAAATGGAAAGCAATAAGGTTAGGCACAAAAAAAAAAAAAAAAAAAAAAAAAAAAAAAAAAAAAGGAAAAAAAAAAAAAAAAAAACAAAAGGATGGCTTCTAACTTTAGTGAATTGACATAATACAAGTATTGAACAGTAGACAGATTAGAGACAAGGACTATTTATAGTGGCATTTCATTTTTTCCCATGAGAAATAGCAAACAATGCAGACATATGGTGATGCAAGCAATAAAAGATACAACTTTTCCTAGCATTATGAAAGCAAAGCTGTGATAATCTGTCCACCCTATGAACAGAACCCTATGAGAAGACCCTATGATGTTCTCTGTTCATACTATTTTGTGTGTGTCACACAACTAGGTAAACTGGAAGAGAGAGTAATCATAAAAACTGAATAATATAGGAACTTAGAGATTTTAGCTATTCCTAAAGCCAAATAGCATTGGAATGAAAATCAGCTCATTTCACTTCAGACATTTAGACTTCTGAAACTCTTGAGGACTTTATTGTACATCACTGGGGGGTTCCTGGGACCCTTCTGAAGAGCCTGAAGGTTCCTGCTGCTGTTGGTAGTGACAACAGCCACCAGAGGCCTTGGCTTCTTGGAAGTTCCAGCAAGCTGCAGCAGCTGCTAACGAGCTCTGCAGGTTACCTCCGACTGGAGTGCACTGGGGCCTTTTTTCCATCAAGCCTTGACTAGAGATGGGGCCAAACATCATTTTAGCCAGTTTTAGGGAAAGACCAGAATCAGAGCAAAGCTAGCTGCAGCAGTTTGCACAGAAGGATGCAAAGATGGACCTAATGTTGCAGGTCAGACCAGAACACACATCATCAGGTATCGTTATGATGTGCCAAAGGGCACAGTTCCCAGCAGCTACTGGAGCATCTGGCCCTACAGCATTAGGCTCTTTGAGCCAGATAGATTTTCAAAAGGTTGATGCAGCCCTGGAGCACGTGCCTGCACTCTCTTGCTGAGGCCTGTGGCCTTTTTGTCTGCTAAGGGTGTGCAGCTGTGGAGGAGCTGTACCGCTGTGTAAAAGAGCTGCAGAAGGAGGTCGGTGGACTGCATGGCATCAGGGAAGATGTGAAAGAGAATGACCAGATCCTTCCTGAAACTCTGCCACTTCAATAGCCCGAACATCCAACAGTAGGGTACAGGTAGTCAGAGTTCCAGGTTATTGGATCAGAAAGAGGAAACTCCTGTGATAAGGAAGGCTGGAAGATGGTGCCTTCTGACATCAGGAGGAGGAATACCTGCTTCAATGGAAAACTTTGGAATAAATTCTCTTTCCTTGTGGTAAGGCAGGCTTTAAATTAGAAATGACAGGGGAGGGAGAGGATGACCCTCAGTCAAGTGAGGAAGTGGTGGGCAAAGTTAGCAATCATAGGCTCTGGTGTGAGGTAAACTGAAAGGACCTTCTAATCAATAAAGCAGGACTGAAGTGGAATCACCCTGAAGATCCTAGTGTAGTTTTGCCTTCAGTGAAAATAGAGGAAATCTAGAAAAAAAAGATCAGATTTAGATGTCTATGCTGCAGATTGCTAAAAGTAGGTGAAATGACTCTAATGCTGCTCTACTTTTTAGGGGAAAATATGAGTTTAGGAGTGAAGTTAGGAGGCATGTTGTCAAGACAGATTTTAAGTTACACCAATATGATAACACCCTTGAAAATGAAAAACCTGCAGGTTGTTAAGCTGGCAATGGAGTAGGAGAAAGGAGAGGAAGAATTGCCAATAAGAAAGAAGCTAAGGAAAAAACTTAAGTCTCAAAGAGCCTACTGAAGCCAGTAGGAAAAAGATGGTGGCTAGAAACACGTAAATGTGGAATTTAATATATTGAATATCTATACAACAATCAGATGTGTAATTCAAATAGTAAATGATAGGAGTTGACAAGGTTGCTGAACTGACCATTAAGCAAAAAAAGCAATGTACATGGAACCCAACAATAACAATATTATATTTAAACATTATTTAAACATCATTTGGAATTCATATAAAGCTGAAAAGCTAGTTGGGCAAAAATAAAGGATGAGCTGTGCTACAAGCATACTTTTTAATTCTAGAGGCTATTGGCAGTCAGATGATAATGCTATTTCTTAGATACCAGTTGTCATCACTCTGCTAAGAAAGAGGAGGATCTTGACAACTGTGGTTAAAGAAATGTGATGATAAAATGAGTTATATAATTCATTGCCCTGCAGCATTCACCTGATCCAACATTATGGGCCAAGCATTTCTTAAGAAGATGCAATATATTCTAAGAAATGTGATCGAGAAAGAAAAAAGAATGCACATGTAGACAAAAAGCTGAAAGGTGGATTTAGAAGAGATGAATTTGAAAGTTTAATAAGAGATTGTGCTTCATGAGTTAGTACAATGACCTGTTTAGGGAGGTGAGAAGAGCCACATCAAGTCTTATTGCTTTTTGTTTATAGTAAAGAAGTTCTGAAAAATAAGCATGGAAAAAAATGGATAAGTATGTAACCACAGTGTAATTATATTAAAGAAAAAACAATGAAACAAAAATAATTTGCTGTCATTATTAGGTCCTTAATATGCTAGAAGAGAAAAGTCTAGAGAGAAAGGTGTGAGATTCTCCTAGAGTGAGACAAGTACAAGCTCTGACTCTTCCGTGGTGACTGCAAAAACATGCTCCTTCATCTTAGTAAAGTTGCTGATGCCTGTAAGTGTATCAAATTATACTATTAAATATCATCTTATTTCTATTACCTCAATCTCTAAGGTTACACAAGTTTTCTCATTTCATATTTTGATCTTTTTCTGTATTACTAATGTATTTCTCCTTCAAGCTGTCAGTATATTTCTTCAGCACATTCTCAATTTGGAGCCTAGTCATTGATGAAAAACCCTAACTAACATTTTCCAAGGCAGATTATGAAGAACTGCACAGGTACCCACCAGTACCTAGCTTTCAGCACAACCTGTTTGATCCACTTTTTAATCTGTTCCTTACTCATTTTACAGTCCAACTTCTGACAGCCATTTTCTCAACTGTAATTTTTCTTTTTTTTTTTGCATTTCTGTCTGTCATTGACAGAGATTTTTTCATTGATCATGAAAGTGCAACACAAAAGAATATATCAGTGTAATATAGAAAGAAAAATTAAGAATCTAAGAAAAATAAGAGATTTACTTGGAGGTAAGTGATTCAGGCACAAAACTCTTTCTAGCTTTCATGTGCCCATAAATGCCCCTTGAATATGCCAGAGGACTGTGCTGGGAATCCAGACAAACAATATGCAGGAAACTTGGTCTCAATAGTTTTTTTTCAGGGTAGAGTGGGCAGTAAACAGAGTTTTCTAATGCACTAATTTCAGACTTGATGCTGCCTGTTGGCAAACTGGATTTAGCTAATGCTGTCTGGAGACATGTTAATGAATTTCAGATTAACACAAGTGCTAAATCTAATTCTGTAACTAAGAAAGGACTGCCAATCACTGCCTGTTTTGCAATGGCACAATTTATTCTTTAGATTTCTGTTGCTGCAATAATATCTAGTGAGGATTACATTTAATTGCTAAATGGATCCTAAGAGAACAGTTCATAGGAATGAAAAAAAGACTTTTAAAGAAGTGTTTGATAACTCATTCCATTGTAGATACCCTAAGGATATATCATATCCTGTCCATAGTCATTCTTGGAAGTAAGTATTCTAAAAAGTAACACATTAAAAAAAACAGCTATTTTTAATCAATATTGTGGTAACTTCTAGGAATATTCAATTCATTATCAAGAATTATCTATAACAGATAAATTCTGGGGAATAGTAGTAAAGGTTTTTCTTCCCTTGCAACATATGTATTTTTTCATCATTTCTGTTTTTTATTGCCAGAAATCGCAGGTTTCCAGGCTGGGAGTCCTTTCCTATCCGGGAGTTTCATTTCCCTACCCAATAAGTAAAGACTTTAAGTCTCCATTTCCTAATACAATAGGTGAAGACTACCTCCTTCTCCTTGGGTACAACTGGGCGTGCTAACTTTTGTACACGCAGGGTCTAAGAAGATCTGGTCAATCTCCTCCTTGTTATCTGACACTGTGCAGCCTGCAGTTCCTTGTTAACACAGACGTGCCCATTTCCCACCTCCCTGGCCTCAGTCAGGGTCTCCAGAACTGCATTTTCCCCCTTGGTGTCTTCGTTGAGATCTCTGATGAGCTGGATTAGTAGTTTCCACTCTGTGTTGGGGACTGCATTTTACAGCATGCTCATGAAGCAAACACTGACCTTAGCAGAGCTTCTGGAGCCTTTTTTACGCCTTGCTGTGTTCCAGGGCAGCACAGGTACAGGCTGTTGCAAGGGTGCTTGCTGAAAGGGTACTTGGCCCTCCCTGATGTGAAGTCAGCACCCTTTGATCAGATTCCTAGAAGCTGATAGAGATTGCTAGGAGTTGCATTACCCTCAATCTGTCCTTTCCTGACCAACGCAGGTACCCTGAAGTTCGTCGAAGAATTCTCAGCAGTCTCCTGAGGATCTCAAAAGAAATTCCCAGAAGATGCTGAAGCAGAGTGTAGAAACTGCTCTGTCCAGTGGCTACCCTTGGTAGCTCTGTTATGCCCTGATATTCCTGTTCCTAATACCTCCCTACTTTTAAATGATGGTCAAGAGATCTATTTGTTTCTGATTTATTTCTGCTTTTATGTTTCTGCAACACTTACAAAGTGTTTACATATATATGGACACAATCTGGTCATTATTAATGCAAGAAATTTTAGGATGTTGTTAAATGGGCTTTCTATTTGCACAGAGCCATAGTTCATTCTCCTTCATGATGAATAATACTTTTATTGACAATGCAAGAGGGTTTTTTTTGTTTGTTTGTTTTTTTCCTACAGAAACTTTCAGAAGAGCTACATAATATATTAAGATTTTTACCTATAGTGTGTTGCTGAAGACATGTTGAGAAACAGTGCTGTTAATGTATGGTATTACTGCTTTGCAGTTCTTCAGTGCTATGTTATTATCAACACATGATCATTTTTTTATCTCATAAACCTTTTAGTCTTGAAGAAAAATGAATCTCAAGCTTTTCTTTGAGAATATGAAATAATTTTAAATCAGACTTAAAAATCAAGGTTATAACCTTTCATCTACCAAAGCACTGAAGAATCTTCTTAAGGCATAAAATTGCATTTAACAAGCAAGTCATCTATTGACTCATTCAATTTGGTGGCATGTCAATATAAAGTTATACATTAGCCTAGTTATCTGTATTAGCTTTCATCCTTAATGGAGCTGTATGTAACAATCAATTGGCAAATATGTAAGAAAGATGTATTTTAAGGATAATAATAACGACTCTTAAACAAATGCAAAGAATTTTGATAATATTTGAGGTTTCTTAGAAGTAATAATTAAATATTTTTTTCTTCAGCAGCAAAATTTAAAAAACAAAAGATATGTTTCTATATAACAGAGATGAGATGTAAGTTGTAGAGTTATTTATAGTATTTTAGCTGACAAACATGCAAAATTACCTTGCATATTTACAACTGTGGGGCTTTGTATAAATTTAAGAATATGCCTTTTTATTAACCTGCCTACAGAAGTGGGGTCCTGAAATAGTGGGTGCTGATTACTAAGCAGAATTATACACATTTGCTGTGAGAGGAAAATGAGGTTTTCAGATGCTTCTGTACTTATAACCATCAAAATGATGGGACATGAGTGGAGACCCAAATGAGAAAATAGGGGCAGATGACAACAGATGAAGCTCGCTGCTTCCTCTTTGAGCAGCACTTCTCACAGCGCTTTATTGACCGCAAAGCTAACACTAGCAATGCAGCAAAGGCATAGCAGCTTTGGAGTTAGTTTTTAGATATTTTGTCAGTTACTGTTATTTGCAGGTTGGGGAACTCATTATGTGAAAGAGAAGGACACAGGCACTATTGTTGGAAGAGAGAGCATCAAACTTACAGTCTACAGTGCTCAATACTTGTTCTACCTTATAAATACTTAATAAAACTATTAATGAAGAAATGTCTTAAAATACATTGGAAAGAAAAATCAAAATTCTCATTGAACTCGATTTTATGCTTTTTAGCCTTAAGTTCTAATGCAAAGCTAAATGACTACTTGGGCAGACTTCTGTATTTCTCCTGGGCTCGCCTCAAACACAGAGGCATTTGAGTTTACAGTGTGGTTATGACTCAAATCTAATTCAGAATCACTTTTAAAGCTTGTCAGACAGGCTTCTGCAGGTTGTAATGTGAAAAGTAGAACATTTCCATTCTAAGCATATAACCTCCAAATTTTTAAAACTGAAAACAAGGGGATTTCTTTTTGTTGCTGTTTTCAGTGGGATCAACATTACATTACATTAAGTTGTAATGCATAAATGTAACCCTAAGGAAAAATGACATTTTTTTAAATACCGTCATTTTTGTTTTTTTTTTTGTTTTGTTTGTTTTATTTTGTTTTAGTAGAAACATGTTATATTTTAGATTGAAATTGTTACCTCTCAAGTGTATATTAAAAATTCAGGTATTCATTTCATGATTTTTATGTCTCCTGGCATTGAGCAAATGCTCTTCTCAAATTTCATCAAAAGTCAAGCATATATTTTAATTTTACAGGTAATGCTTGAAAGTGAGTTTCTTTATTATACATTATTCATTGTGTCTTGGCCCATAAATTTGTAGTGATAGTTAATTAGCCATCAGTGTAGAATCATAAACATAATATAAAATAAATTTGGAAGTGATTTCTTTGAAGAGTCATCAGATACAATCCACTGTCAAAGCCAGGAATCACTACACTCCTATTATTCCTGACAGATGCCTGTCAACCTGTTCTTGAAAACATCTGCACTGGGGATTTCACAGCCTGTGCAGGTAATTTAGTATTTCTCCTTCCTCACTGCTAGAAAGCTTTTTCTTAGGTCTAACTTGAGCTCACCATTCCAAGTCCTGAAATAATAAGCTTAAATATCCAGATTACTTTAAGTTCACATCCACAGTGGACATGAAAAAGAGTTCTTTTGTCTTCTTATTATGCCTACCTTTTACATTTTGAAGACTATTATGCTGCCCATGTCATCAGATGCAGTTACTTCAGCCTTTTTTGTAGGTTTTGTTTTCTCCTCTGAAGCTTCTCTCACTGTTCCATATCCTTCCTAAAATGTAGTTTTCTCAGCATGGTGTCATCTTCCAAATGTAATACCCATGGTTTTAATCTCTTTTTCTAGACTGTTAATGAAAATAAGGAATATGCTCAGTCAGTACTGCCAACTTACCTCCAACTTGACAGTGAACTATTAACAACTATAACCAGTAGTGATCCCATTTAGGCAGGGTTTACCTATTTTGTTTAGCAAAATACCATGTAAAACCATCAAACGGCTTTATAAAGTCAAGCTATATGACATTGTGACTGCTTTTCCTTTTTCCAAAAGGCCTATTATTCTATCATGGAAGAAAATTAAATTATTTTGACATGATTTGTTCTTGATGAATCCATGACTGCCGTAACTCATGTTCATTTCTTACCTTGTAAGTGCTCAGTGTTATTTATTTTTAGGAATTGAATCTGAGCTATTTCACCTTGAATTTTGCAACTTCTTCCCCTCCTCCTACTGAAAGACAGGAATTACATTAATTCTGTTCCACTTAGAATCTTCCCTCATTCCCCGTTAAAAATATTGCCTTTCAATAAGGAAAAGCATTGGTTATGAAAATTTAAGACCATTAACGTCAGTGAATACAGAGATTGATTAAAATACATCAACTACATTATAACTCACATTTTATATGTAGTTCTCCTAATTCTACAAGTAGTATATAAGGACTTAATGCTTTTTTTCTATGTAGCACATTCATTTGTCCTTCTATATATGATAAAACATTTCAAAATCTTAGAATTGTTAGAACACTATTATACTTGGGGAACTTTAAGATCAGGGAAAATACAGTAATAGGAATAAAATGAAAGTGCTTGACACTTCTGTAATAATACTGGCACATTTTGCATCTGATTTTTACAAGGGCAGAAATATCTGCTCTTCTTATAAAACTGACATCAAGCCGCTTTTGGTGACCAACAGCTTTGAAAATGTTCTGACAGGAAAACTTTTCTTCTAGGCCCTTTCCAGAAAATGTCATTTTGATTTCCTTACAGAACTTCCAGCATATTCATATTTATGTTATGAGTTAAAGAGAATGATCATAATCCTAACAATGACATCACATTCATGTGAACTTTCTTTTTTATGTCATCTAATGAAAATTTTTTTCATGTATAAACAGTAGTCTTTTGTAGAGTATTTTGTAAAATTTAACTTACTGGTGTCATTAAAAGAAAATCAGAGAAAATATAAATGTTTTCATGAATAATTGAAACAACAACAAAAAGACAAAGTTAGTAACTATCATTAAATAAGATTACAGGGTATTGACAAATGGATGAATTAACAGCATTTATCCAGGAGTATCTTACTTCATCACCATAGAATCACCTTTCCTTGAGTATATTCTAAAGCCATATTCATTGGAATCCTTTGAATTGTAAGTTAACAGAAATGAAAAAAAAAAAGGAATTTCAACCTCCATTTTCTTTACTTACTATGGCATCTAACTTCTTTTCAACTGTGATGTTGAATGATGTTTTTAATGCTAAATGATGATGTCAAATACATTTCAAAACAAAACTGTTTATTTATTAAAGCTTTATAGTATATAAAGCATATATAGTATGTGTATATAAAATTAATCAATAATTTATTATAAATCTGATTTTATCCTAAATTTCGTTAATGGTTAGTCTTCACTATTGCAAGGCACTGTGATTTGTCATACTTTTGTTTTTCATGATTTGGGAAAGAGAACCTGAAAGAGTGGGAAGTAGGGGACGTTTTATTCACTAGTATAGTCAGTTGATGGGATTAGCATCATTAAAGCCAATACCCTTGTCAAAACCACTTTGTGTTACATATTCACTGCTTTTCTGACACAGAAATTTGAATGCAGAAGACCAAGCTATATAAGTGTACATAGATAGATAAGATGATAGAAAAGAAGGGAGAGAAAGAAAATGTGAAGTGACACTAATCCATCATTTTCACAAAATCTGTGATGACTGAACAGAGGTAAATGATTCTGTTCAGAGTAGCATTTCAATCTATCTAGATTATGTTTGACTTGCATTTCCTCTACATGCATCACATCTGAGCTTTTGGAGGATTTGTAATGTGAATTATCATGACTGAGGTTTATTTATTATTTATTTATTTACTTAGTGAAATCATCCATGTGAATTTCTTGCTAGTCTGTCTCCCTGATACTAACATTACTGATTCACTAGAAACTGTAATTCAAGGTTATTTCAATTTGTAACAGACTGTATTTAAATATGCTGTATTTCTATATCTCTTTTTCATCCTGACTGTTCTCTTTAAAAATCATAAACCCTCTAACCTTGCAGGTTGTTAAAACAAAAGAAAATAGAAATGAAATCTTATTTAATTGCAGGGCTGAAAATAGCTTCAAATAATTTTTGGATCAGAAAATGATTTTTTTAGGACTCTTTGAGAGAGTTTGTACATATTTTCAGAGTTTCAGGAAGAAATTATTCAGTAAGTTAATATAATGGATTTTTGTAAGGAGCACTGCACAACAGGTATACTTTTATTGTTGACTTGCCATCATCATTAATAATCTTATTAACTGCCTTTTTATGCTCTGCATTTCAAATGAGATTTACTTCATTTTTAATCATAAAATGATAGCTTGCTGCAAATGTACATAGATAAGATTTTAAAGATTTGTGTTTCTCAAAACAAAATATGAATGCAAGACTTTACTCCTCACAAAAATAGCAGAGAACAGAAAACGAACACTAAACACTACAGTTTCAAACTTGTTTTTCAAAGGGGACCTAATTTTCTAGAAGAAAACAGTATACTCAAACTCATAGATGGATCTTTCTCTTTTACTGCTATGAAAACTACTCATTAATAAATTTTCTAGTTTGCTTTATGTTTCTTCACCAAATTAGTATTTTCTCGTTCCTCTCTTTCTGACTAGAGAAAAGAAGCCTGACCTTTGTGTCCTCTGAAAGGCTTAAGAGGTATCTGGTTCAGTTGGATCTATTTTGAGGGGGAAAAAAAAAAAGGTTTCATAAACCCTAATGCACTAATTATGGACCACTTAAATCAAGCTGTACTATTACAGCCACATTTCTGCTGCTTTCTCTGATTTAGCTCCTGGATATTTCTTTATACAAAGAACAAACAACCTGAAAACTCGACTATTATCCTGAGACTACTCAGTGAGATATGCTGGTTTTATAGAAACAAAAGCCTTTAGATTATTAAGCTGTCATTTTAGGATATCTTCTCTAATAATTCATTAATTAGATGTAGCTATCTGAACATTGCGTCTCAGAGAGACATCAAAATAGACTCTAAGATCCCTCCCTCTTTTAGAACAGTGTTTTTCCCCTTTTCTCAAACCTTTCTGTTTCTAGGGATGAAATAGCAGTCCTTGCCCAAGCTCACTATATAAAAATAAAAAAGGTTCTTTGTTCACAGATATTTTGGGATAGGGTCAGGCATCATACTGGGGAAGACATAGGTGAGGTAGGGAGTTGAGTGATTGAGAAAACTCTTCCCCTTGAAAATGCTAGTTTGTAGAAACCTAAAGTTTTGAAGAAGTGCAGCTGTTTTAACCACACTTTATCATCAAACATTTATGTGAATGTTTCACAGAGAATGGCAATGGATAAAGATGGGAAAAGAAGGGTGGCGTGAGAATAAAACATAAACGCAAAACAGGAACTCTTTGAGTGGAATATGTAAAACCCTGCTTCAGGGAAAGGAGGTGAACTGATTATGCATTGTGATCCCCTGACATATGGGCAGTTTGTTTCCTGAAAACTTCTTCCTTCAATTGATGCTTTCCAGGACAGAATAATTTTATTTTATTTTATTTTATTTTATTTTATTTTATTTTATTTTATTTTATTTTATTTTATTTTATTTTATT
>JAWLRI010000001.1:15072593-15097918 GCA_034781795.1 Crypturellus tataupa
TTATTTTATTTTATTTTATTTTATTTTATTTTATTTTATTTTATTTTATTTTATTTTATTTTATTTTATTTTTTAATACATACCTGATTAAAATTCTTTCCACCTCTTGGTTGCTATAATGCTGGACTTCAACATAGCTTCCTAAAAATTGCCCTTTTTTTTTTTAAGCCATGACGATTGGTATGTTTTTCCTCATTGCAATGAAAAAGGCTAGACTCAGGTCAGTGTGACATCAGAAGGACCTTAATTTAATTAACCATACATACAAGTCACAATACTTGAGACAAAGGAGTACTCTAGCATTCTAGCAATAGCCTTATTTTATGCTCCAGAATACAGTAGTACTAAATTCATGTATTCTTAGAAATCTAAGTCCCAGTGCAACTCTGAATGTTCTGCTTGTGCAGTTGGAGACTCCAATGGTGAGCTCTGTGCAGCTAATCTCTTGTTTTCCGCTAATTCAAATGAATGCTGTAAAGAATACACTTTATCTCCTGGGTTTCACAGAAATTCAAATTCTAATAAAATATTAGTTACTAAAGATGTGCTATGCTTAGTTGTTTTTGGGAAACAGGAAAAATAATGTAAGCCTTCTTCACTGCATGAAAAAAAAAAAAAAAGCATAAAATGTATTTTTGGTGGAGAGTGGGATGTGAGTTCACATAAAACCCCTGGTATAGTTTTCTGGGCTGCTGTATCCTATTGAGATGCCTCTCACCATTTATGTCACACAGCACAGCAGCACTAGCAAGATATAAGTGGATATCATCATCATTGTCGTCATCATTTCAGAAATTTGACCTGACAGAATTTGTCTAAAATAATCTTAGGGTGGGAGGAATCAAATATTTTGCTTCTACTTATAAAGCTTTGGTGCTTTCATGAGAGATATATGGATTGTCCAAGGACACCATTAATATTTTACTGCTTATGTATGACTAATGTTATACTGTTGTACTCATAATTCTGCACTTCTCATGTCATATTTATAATTTCTTCTGTTGCATCTTTGAACTTTAAGCTCCAAATTCTCATCCAACCACATGGGATTGTATACTACTTGCACCCTAGAAATTTCTACTTGTACACTGAGATTAGTACTAGCAATAAAAAGATGCTTTTCAGTATGCAATGGATATTTGTAAATCAAAAAAAATCCACTTTTGGTAAAAATTTACAAAGTTGGTTCTTGCTGTTGCATATTTTACGGGCTTGATATTCATGGGCTGTTTCTTTAAGCTCTCTTTCTAAAACTTTTTCTCCATTCTCTCAGGAAATGCATGACTATTTTTTTCTTTGCAGAACTCAGGCTTGAAAATTGATGTAGGAAAAGACCTGTGTGCTTTAGCTGTCAGAATGGCATAGTTACTGTGTTTGCATGTGTTTATAAATGCTTTATACATGCATATGTGCATCCCTCAGTGTTTGTAGACATAGAAGCAGCTTTTGAGGAGAGTTACATTTAGTAACAGATGAATTAATAATTGCATTTCCACAGTGGGAAATCGAGAGATTTTCACCATAATTATCATGGATTATGAGGTTTAATAGATTCAGTAGGGAAGAAATGAAGTTTGCATATACTCATTTGGTTCCAAACAAAATGTGTATACTTTACCCAAATTTTGACATTGAGTGAAAAACATATAGCTCTAATTCTGTTCATGCAACTCAACTTGAAATGTCACTACTCAGGTCACAATCTAGGTCTTCAGAATACCATATGAATTACATCTGAACGTTTATCTTATTCTTTACATTTTTAAAATTACTCATATTGTCCTTCTTGTCTGAAGATGATGTTGGACAGAAATTGTGTGTGTTGTCAAGTTGGTGTTGTTAGCTAGCTGATGTCATTAATTCACCCCTCATAAAGTAAAAGCTCAGTATCTCAGATAGGAAAGGAGATTTCAATGTAACAATTACTAGATATTCTAAAGCCCAAACTGGATGTTGTAATAGGCATTCATTGCATAGATATCATAAGTACAGAAGAAAAGAATATTGTGACACACTGGTGTTGAGACTGTCAATGAAGATAATTTTATGAATGAATCACCACCTAGGAATGAGGTTTAAACTCTCCAAACTAGAACTCTCTCCAGAAAATACAGCTATTGAATTTTCTAAAGCATAAATCTGTCTTTTTTTCTCAGCAGCTGCCTGTTGAAAAGTTACATCCAGTTTTTATGCACTAACATACAGCCTTTGAAGTTCCAGCCTTCTGGATGGTGTAACTAGGTTTTTCTTGCAGTCCAAAACAGAGATGTAAAATAGCTGCTGTGCTGATGACTCTGTCAGTGAACTTTTTAAACTGAGGGTTACACAAAAAAGCATGCAGACATACTCCCCAGCTGACACTAGCATAAATCAAGAATATTGCTATTGAAATCAATATAGTTATACCAACATATTGTTAGTGGTTTTACTTGTTGTAGAATTCTAAGGCCTGACCTTGTTATACTTCCACATGAGATTTCAGTGAGAACTATGCTTGAACAGTGTAGAGTCAGACCTAATTTAGTAGTTTTCTGACTGATCTTTGTATATGTTTTATACAGTTACCCTTAATTAAAGATTGCAAAGGTCTCCAAGATACAAATTTATATACAAAAAGGTTTTAGAGGGTTAGGATAATTAATTTTCTTTCCTTATGTATGTGATGTTAGCAAAGCTCACAAATGAAATGACAAATTCTTTTCCATAGTAATAGGTAGCTTGGACACAGAAATAGCTGAATGGTTGCAGTCACTGTAAATTGGTTTGGGGATTCTGCTGTGCAAAGTAATAAATTTGATTTTTTTTTTACTGATACTAATAAGCATTACAATGCTCTATGATCATGTTTTGGATGCCCAGTAAGGAATTTATAATGGTTTATATTCTGGAGGCCTACTGGAAAAAATAGTTGCCATATGATTTATTCATTTCATTATTTTATATACTGATACTAAACAAGAAAAATGTTTGTGAGCCATACCTACTTCTTTTTGTCTTTAACACTATCCCCTCAAAATGTGAAATTTCCTCTTTGTTCTCTTGATATGAAGTTTCGACTAGGAAGATAAAGGACTAAAATCTTCAGATGTTTCCTGAAAGCTCCTTTTTTCACCCAGTGCTATCCAGGGCAGGATAAAATTTAGAGGGCTAAAATTTTGAGAGTTAAGAATAAAAGCAATATGTGAGTGATATATAAAATAAAGTTAGTAGTAAACTTCTGAGTTATGTCTGTTTTTCTATGAGTGATTTTTCCCCTTATTCATATTGTGGTTTCATAAAAAATAGAGTGAGGTGAATCCTCAAGAGTTTGTTTAATCCATCCTTCTACTCCTACAAGGGGTAAACTGTAGATATATAAATCCCAGAAAATGTTTTTACAAAATCCAGCAATGGAAATTCCATATTATTCTCCAAGCAATTACTGCATTTAATTAACAATTGTCTTTTGTATCATGTCCATTTCGCTTCCTACAGCCTACCTTTATAAACTTTTACTACTTAACTCAGGTGAAGTAATATCTGAAAAACATGTCAGAATCATGCTTGTTTGATAACTATATTTTATATTTCTTCTTCTCCCGAAAGATATGGCAACAATTTTTTTTTTTTTTAAATTAGAATTGCAAACTCTGCAAATTCAAATTATTTCAAGAGTCTGCTGCGATATTTCTGTCATTAGCATGTTAGAGGAGAATGTCGGGGCATTTTTAAGACAAAACTCTGAAAAAAAATGCTTTTGCATTGAACCTGCTACTTGAGCCAGATTTCTATTACTCTTAGGTTCCTCTTACTCTAAGCAGAGAAACTGCTCAAGATGGTAAACATCAAAGTAGTAATAGGCATGAGCAAAAAGGGGTCGAAAAAAGTTTAAGGAAGGATCAAGAACTGACAACTGAAATAAAATTTTAACTAAGCTTTGGGATGCCTAGATTTATCATCTTATATAACTCAGCTAAGGCAAGAAGTCATCTGAGCACAACTCCTCTTTGAAGTGAACTAAGAGTTTTATTTTAGATACAAATTTAACCTTGCTTTAGATGCCTCTAGTTAACTGAGGTGACAGGATAAAACTGTAGAATTCATTCTTTATTGGATTCAGGTTACACTGCATTATACTTAATACTAAAAATTCATCTGAGACTTGAAATACAATATGAAAAGTATCCTGTTATGTGTCACTAGCCTAAAAAAAAAAAGAAAAATTCCAGGTGAAAAAAGATCAAACACAAATAAATACACATTCTGCTAGATTAATCAAGGAAGTACAAAAAGAACATCATTGTTCTTTCTTAAAGTTGCACTGTCTCCTTTCTGAGAAGCTCATGTTAAAGGCAGCAGAATATCCTCCAGAAGAGATGACTGTGCTGATGCTCTCTCTCCTGCTTTAGCCTTCACATGCATTCAGGATCTGGACAAAGCCGATAAATAGTGAAAGAAGCCTCTGGGGCAACAGAGCAAGCAACAGGGTATAGTTCTGGTGACAGTATACCTTCCTTTTAAACATTGTAGATATTTCTTGGGCTTATTCTAAAATTAAATCTGGTACCTGATCTTGCTTAAGTGATATATATGTATATATATTTTTTTCTGCAAATCAGTCTGCTTTTATAAATGGCTTTTATAAAATATAAATCCAGAATGCTGGAAATGATTTAAGACCTAATTGTGCAGTGGTGCTTCTACAATCACAGTTCAGTAAAGTGATTAATTTTAAAGTGTTCTTTTATAGAGAGAAATTAGTGGAAAAATCTAGGAAATCTAGGAAAATTCTTTGGTATTCACAGTGTCCAAGAAAATCAGTGTCCATAGTGCCTGAATGGTGCAATAGTAATTCATAGTAATTCACAGTAATTAGAGGAATGTACTTATTATCTTATTCTTAATTTGTGTTTCAGGCAGATTATACAGATATACACCCACCAGGATACACTGTGTGTATGTGTGTGTCTGTGTACCTATTTTGTAGTTTGTTAATTTGTGCCTTTGGATCTGTAGTGGTGTCTTGAAATAATTTTCTTTGATTTCTCATAAGGATTAAGAATTAAAATCCCATTAACTAGTCATGAGGTTCTTATCTTTATGTTTTCTTTTTTACATTTTTGAAAATGTATAAGAATATTACTTTTTCTTTTTTTTCCAATCATCTGCTCATTCTGCTGACTTGCAACTCTGAGGTTGGGAGAGTTATTTGCTGCTAAAACACATCAGAAAACATAAACACCTGGAATATGGTGAGATGCAAGTTTGCTTGAAAGTGGACTGGGAACTAACCTTTGCTTGGATCCTAAAGGAATTAGAATTTTTTGCTTCCTTAATAAGTTATGACAAATGTCTAGGTTATTTCCTTCTCAGGGAAGACATTTTCAGCCCATCTGGAAAAAGCAGATAAAATGTGATTCCATTAGAGCAATACCCCAGCCCTGACTTTCATGTTCAGTGGGTCTGACACTCATGTTTATTACTCCTTTTTATTTGGGAAGCCAGACTTCTTAGAATAGTAAGAAACATGATAGGAAGACAAAAGAGCAAAGTACAACTTGGCATTAATTAATGGTGCGTTAAAACAGGAATTTGCATGTTCGTATATATATACTCAAAGCAGACCCTGATTTTAATCCAAAGATGTGTGTAGTAGAAATACATGGAAAAGAGAAAGAAACCTATGACCACTGGTTCAATTAAATGAGAAACAAAGCTTATCATAAAGTTCAATGAAGCTGTGTCATGTGTAACTTCAACTGTCAATTATATTGGGAGTAGCAGCTGACTGGTGATTTGCTGGCAGTGCTTCTTTGTACAGTCAATTTGCTCATGCAAACTGAAATAACATGAGAAAATCTGGACATGGAGCACTGTGTTCATTTGAATAGCTTGCCCCTTTTTCTTTGTACCATCTGCAGCCTGCAACCTTTGCATATGCAAACAGGAAAAAATTGCAACAGCAAGTGCTTTGAGTTGCTGTTAGCTTTGTCATCAAGAAAATTTGTCTTTCGATACAAAAATATGTTCTTGGGCCCAAAATACATATTTTTTTTCACCTTGAAAAATAGCTGTTTTTCAAAAGCAAAGAAAATACCTGGGTAGAATCCATTAGACCAAAAAAAGAAAAATGGGCAGAAGCCATGGCACTGGAATTTTCCATTAATGGTTACCAAGGACTGATTTTTTTTGCATGGTGATAGCTGCTGTTACAGAAAAAGGAAAGTTGTTTACTGATAAGGAAGATCAGTATGTATCTTTGATTGTGTGAATCTTTGATCTTGATACACTCTTGAAATTAAATCTTCTAAAATGAAATCAGAAGTTAGCATAATACTTTTGAGCTTTATCTTCCTAAATGGGATTCAACTTCATCTGTGGAGAAGATAACAAACTTAATTGAATGATTCCAACTAACTGTTCATTGCAGAAGTATTTTTTGATTTATTTTTATCTTTTTGAGTTAGTTTTAGCTCTTTTGGAAAAGCTGGGTCATATTATAGATCTGAAGATCATTTTTGACATTTCCTTTTGTAGCCTAAAATTTAAGGATTTTATTTATTTCAGCCATTAACAAGATGCTTATTTAAAAATAGGTATTTTGTTTAATCTAAGGAGTTAGCCTCCTCCTATAGATAATCAAAACAGCGAGAGATCATCAGAGGGGTGATTCACCCATTTGTATTATAAACCAAATTTAGAATACGATGAATCACACTCTGGAGATATCTATCTCTTTTCATTGATTATAGGCTAATTTAAATTAGACAGGTGAAGTTAAGTGTGACAAATCCCACACAAGCTGGCCAAATTAATGCCCTCTTAACTAATTCATCAAATACCATTCAATTAAAAATGCCTTTTCTACAGCCCAACACACATATATGGAGGTAAGGTCCTTTAAAGTGAATTTTCCTTTGACATTTATTATCTTGCCTGTAATCTATTTGGCCCTTTTAATCAATGATCATTGAATCTGATTTTTTTTTTTTTTTTTTGCTTTTTCTGGACAACTTTCAAATGTATGAGTAGATATTTTATGTTTCCTACTACTTTAATTTTATTTCAATTTAAATTCTTCACTGACATTAATTAAAATTGCCTTAGGCTTGAAAACCTACAAAGCTTTATAATGAGTTAGCCTCAGAGATTGTCATGATATAACAACTTAGTAGTGTGGATATTTGGTTTACTATACATCTAATGATGTAAAATGGCACTTTGGATGATGTAAACCTATCATTTGGATGAAGGAAACATTTTGTTATATTGGTATAAATAAAGGCAACGCATAATGAAGTTAGACCATATTTTACAGAGAACCCCCAGAATGAGGGTAAATTGAAACATGTTAGAGAATTTTTTTAGTTATACCTCAGTAGAATCAGAATACCTGAGGAGTAACGTAGAGCTGTGAACCCTAGACACTTCTAGGTTTACTCTCTTTCATTCCTGTCTCATGAATCTGTAGAATCATTGTGCTGCAATTTGACATTGTTAATAGTACTTCTCATGCAAGCAAAATCTATAATTTTGGGGGCATTCTTCTTCTAGATCTTCTGATATAAAAAGTCTATAATACACATCCCTTATTTCTACCTCCTTAATTCATGATTGTTATCTTTTTTAGTTTTTAAGGAAAAAAAAATGTTTAAAAAATAAGGAAACCCTTTGGTGTTTTTGTCTTTAAATATAAGTTTTGGTGCCTACATAAACAATTAATTTCTTAAACAAAAAATCTAAAGTAAAGTAAATGAACACAGAATTGTGTCCCAGAGACCAGTGGTCAGAAAAAAGGAATGCTAAGAGTGAGGTGTGTTTAAGTCCCCAATGGCAAGAAAGTGTTTCTTATGGGAAGCAATCAGATAGCAACTGAAAATGCCATCTCCCGCAGGGAATGAAAGAATAGTAAAATAAAAGAAAATGACTCCTCAAGTGAACAAATTTGGAGAGAGTCGAGACCAGACTGATCTTCAGGAGATACCAATGGAGCCCCTGAGATTTTCCAGAAAATGATAGACAAGAGACCTGGAGATAGGACTGGTGGATTGCAAAGGAGTTATCTACTGCACAGGAGAGGAGCTGCAAGTTCACTATATGCAATTGATTTTCCTATTACTTCAAATCCTTATGCAGGATTAAGCTTCTTCCTAAGACACGTGCTACAGTCCAGAACTATAGACAGGAGTTGATCAAATTCTTGGTTATTTGTCAGGCCTTACCACTCTTTGTTTCAATTTTTGATATTCCCTGAGGCTATTTCCATAATATCTGTGTTGCTTTCAATATGTCAATATGCTGAAAGAACTTTTATACCTCAACGCAGTCTATGAAGTTATGTAGTTCTTAAGGATTTTTTGTTTCACACACTCAACAGGTTGCTCCCATTGCATTGTTCTGTTAGTAGAAAGTAGCTCTATGGGAAAATACCATTACTTCCAATCTGTAGGATTTCACTGCTTTAGTTTCTAGACAGTACGCTGTCATCTTTCACTTAAAGAGAAGTAGAGAGTGCCTCCTGTGACTTCTAACACTCAGCAGATCATTCTGCTAGATACATCCCAGTTTCCTTATGTTTTCTCTAATCTCATCCTTTTTTCAAGGCGGACCAAAGGAATACAGAGTCTGAGCTTGGAAGTAAACTTCTGCTATATACCAAAAATGTGAGCACAGTGAATGATTTTGCATTTTCTGCAGAACAGTTCTGCCTCTTGCCATGTACTTTAAGGAGTCTTCTTTATGTTTTGAAGTAAGCTAGGCAGGTCTGGAAATATTCGTTCAGTGTGCTTACATTTTATCACTTCAATCCTATTTGAAAATGGTATTTCAGCCGCAGAAACCTTCAACCTGAGATTAAAGAGGTAATCCTCTAGTGTTACTTATTACATAGGCCAGAGGGATGACATGGATGTGCATGCCTGTCAGAGCAATTTTTAGTAATACGTTTTTTTTTTCCTTCAGCCTCCCCTTCTTGCTTCCTCCTCTACCACAGTCCTCTTAGTTCCATAATTTGTCATATGCAATGTAAATAATTGTGCAGAAGGCATTAAGGATGGAGACATGTTAGATCATCCTGTCCTTTCCTCTGCAATTTTCAATTTAAGAATTCAGACAATTGGTTTGTGATAGACAACAGTAAATGCAAAATGCCTTCAAGGAATTGTTGAGATGTCCTTCATTAATTGAAACTTTGTATTTTCCCAAATTCCACAGGAATTAGTGTTACTATAAGTGCACAGTGATAATTTTATCCCTTTCTGCTTGTTATGCCTCTTATAGGAGCTTTAAATCTTACGGTATATTAAACCATGTCTGTTAACTTGTTACTGAATCTATAGCACATAGTAGGTCTTACATTCCTTTGAAAACACACACACACAAACCATAAATGGTGACCAAAAGTCAAGGATTTCATTTTTAAATTGTGGTTGTTTGTTCCTAGAAAGCAGGGCTGATGACAACAATCTTTTTGCCTAGCTAAGCTTCTTTTGATGTCTGACCTGATATGGGCTGCTAGAGGTGAAAAAATAGCTACATTTGACTTTCCTGTTGCAATGAACTAGGGACTGTCTGCAGATTGGCATGGCCCAGGTGGCACTTCACACTCATATATTGTACCCATTTGGAACAGCTGTCAGGATGACCTGGTGGTCCTTGGTTGTGTTAGCTCATATTAGCAAACTAGGGAGGCTGATTAATTTATGTCAGGTTGGCAACCATTTTATCCCCAGTAGCCCTGGCAGGTTTGGATGTTGCAAAGATGTCTTAATTCCACAATTTGCCTTGCTTCATGATACACAGTGTCTGTACAAGCTCCTAGAACATATGCAGAGAACATAGCCCCATATGCTGGGAATTAACACAGTTGCTTAAGTGTGTCATTCAGTAGCAACTTGTGTTATTATATTTCAAATTATGGTATTTTAAATGCTGGCTTTACTGGGTGATGAGAAAATGCTTTGCCCTTTTCAATGCTCATGCAACCTATATTTTTTGACAAAGCAGTATCTTTCTGGTATACACCAGTGAACTCATATCACCAGGGTAACAAGCCTGTCATGAGACATGAGAATTATTTGTGTATGGAAGTTATAAGATCCTACTTTTTGCTTCTCCTTTTGCTTCTACTTGTCCTGCTTAGCTTCATTTCTCATAGAATCATTTTTTACTCGTGTTTGAACGATGCCTTCAATCACAGAACCACAGAGGAATTAGATTTGAAAGGGACCTCTGGAAATTGGCTACTCAGAGGTCCCAGGTCAAAGCAGATGAGCTGGAGCAGGTTGCCTAGGACCTGCTTAGTTGGGTTTTGAATGTCTCCAATAGTGGAGACTCCACAGAGTCCCTTGTTGACCTGTTGTAATGTTTGATGACTCTCACAATGCAGAAATGTTTTGTTTATGCTTAAACAGGATTATTTTTTTTAATTTATGCAACAGCATTTTGTTCTGTTGATGAGTGCCAAAGAGAAGATATTGGTTCCATATTTTTTTATTTCCTTCATTCAGATGCTTATAAACATTGATGCAGTCCTCCTGAGCTGTCTCTTCTCTAGGCTAAACAGTCCCAGCTTTCTTAGCCTCTCCTCACACGGCATATGTTCCACTCTTTTAATTGGCTTTGTGATCCATCACCAGATTCACTCCAGTGTCACTGTGTCTTGCACAGGAGAGGTCAGCACTGGACACGGTACTCCGTGTGTGTCCAAACACCAGTACTGAAGAGAGGGGAAGGATCACCTCTGCAAACCAGATGGACACATTCTTCCTACTGAAGTTAGTCCAGAATGTTGTTGGCATTCCCTGCCAACAAGGCACATTTTTGGGTCTTGCCCAACTTGTTGCCCACCAGGTTCTTTTCTGTCAAGCTCTCTGCAGCTGATTTGCCCACAGCCGGTCCTGAGAAATGTGGCTATTGCTCCCCTGCTGTAGCCCTTGGCATTCCCTTCTGTGAAGCTTAATGAGGTTCTTCTCTGCCCATTTCTCCAGGTCTTCATGGGCCTTCTGAATGGCAACGCAGTCACTTTTAGACTCCTGTTATTGAAATGCTTGTTTCCTTCTAATGAAAGACATATTTGTTTGTTTACAGATAATAATAATAATGGACTATAAAATAAATCGAGATATGTGTCTTAATTTACCTTATCCATACAAGAGGTTCTGCAGGTCAAATTTAAGAAGCTGTGCTTGTCACTTTTCTCATATTAAAACTATAATTTAAGAGATTTTACTGAGAATTATACCAACTTTTGTGTTTATAGGTATTTCATTAGAGTAACTGGCAAATGATACTAGCCTCTTGAAAGGCTAGTTCAGCAGCTGCAGCGCTGGAGGCAAACAGCAATCATCACCAAAGCATAGCTTCATAATTTGGTTCAGAAGAAGTAGATGTATTTTTGTGTGCTGAGAGTCACAGTGTCTTCATTGTTTCCTTGAAAAAAATAAACATTGTCAACTTAATCCTAAAATAGGAATTTTGTTAAAATACTTTGAACATTTAAATCTAAACGAGGTGAGAGATCTAAAAGAAAATAATTTATCCTCTCTATATTATGCAAAATATTAATTTGCAATTATTTAAATGTTTTCAAGATCCATTGGGTTTTGTTTTCTGCATGTAAGTGATTTTTTCAAAATATTGGATATAAAAGTCTTCAGCTGAGCCAGCATTTCCATTACTGAAAGTCAACCTCTTGCTTATTGAAGGAATTCACAAGTCATCTGTCTTAGCTGTTTTTTATTGAGATCCTCAGCTTCATCATTCGTAACTGGTGTATTGTCATGCAGATATCTAAGGCTTTGCTGTCCTGTGATTCAGTCTACCCAACCAAATAAGGCAAAGTTCCTTATTAGAAATAGATTTATTTTATGGTGATTCTGTATTCAGAAAATCTTCTGTTGAAAGATAATGACTGTTATCATTTTCATTTATCTGTAATAGTGACTGGAAAATTACAGCTACTAATCTGCTGTGTATGTTGTAAGAAAGTATTTTTTTCAAAAGTTTGTCTAGTCCTTGTATCATTTCCAGCACATTCAGTTTATCTATCTGTGTTCTTGGGCAATGTTTTATGCCTCAAAATACATACAGATCAATAAACAGGGATGTTAGTCACTGTGGTATAGACTTCACTTAAGTCTCAGTTATTTACATGTTTATCTGTACGGATTCACTCCACTGTTCTCTGCACTGAAGCTGAAAAGCAGCTCAGTCTCAGCATAAAGCTCTTTGGCTTTGTAAGCTCCAGGCAAGCTTGTTTGCTCTTTCCCTGGCTATTGACTTACAGGAAATAAATCATTAGGTTTTTTGTAAGTCCTGGAAAGCACAATCTAAGGAATGGCAGTATGCCCCATACTAAACACAGAGATGAAGTCTCCAGGATGTCTTTGCAACTGTAGTCATAATCAAAATTATATCTCTGTAACACTGTACCTCCAGAGTGTCTTTACAAACACCACATATCTGGTAACTTTTTAACAACCCATCATTTTCAACTAAACTTTATTTCTCCACAGCCTAACTAGGTAGGATTTATTTGATTGGCCTTTCTGTAAGTATTACACAGATGATGTGTGCCTCTTTCTGCATTTTAGTGTTAAATATACTGACATTAAAAGGTGATATCAGAGAGAGAGGTGGATTTTCTTTTGCTTGTTTGTACATGAAAAATTATATTGGTTTAATTGGTTAAATGCTTTATTTTGTGCATTTTGTTGACCATGTATTTCGTGCATTTGATATTTCATTGAATATAAACCATACACTAAAATTATTCATTTACTTGTATTTCTTAGTTAAGAATAAAATTATGAATGTATGGTTTTCATAAGCAGAAACAAAATTTGTTTGAGACACTCAAAAGCTCTCCAACAACACCGGGATAGTAAAAATTTCTTTATTTCTCTTCACTTTCTGCAGAAATATGGTACTTATGACATCCTTGTTAATAGGAAGCAAGCTAATGTAATAGGTCATAACAAGCAGCTTTAATGGTTCATTAATACATTCCTTGGGGGTGATTATGAGGTCAGATAAACAGTTTCATGCCTTTGCCACCAGTAGTGTGTATTTTAAAGTGTTGATTAAATCTCACCTGAAATTCCTAATACCACCAAAATTCACTCATAGGTGAATATATGAAATTTTAGGTTCTTTGCAGTTCAAGAAAGCTTCTAATGGCTCATCTGCTTAACTAACCTCTGTTAGTTAAACCTTTTTGCACTATGGATTGGTATAAAAATCTAAGTATAAAAGTACATGTTTTGTTTGCTTGTTTTTTGATCTTTTCAACAATTCTGCTTTACTATGAACATAAACCTAATAAAAAAAGTCTTTCCCTAGTTGAGTGGAACAGTTAGCACTCTTTTTTTAAATCATTCATTTTTTAAAATTCATTTTAAATCATTTTTTTAAATTCATTCAGCTGGGTTTCTTTGTCTTTATAGGAATATAGGTTTATTTTCATTGATGATGTCTTAACAAATAAGATTTATTCAGAAATTCTTTTTTAGCTTTTTTTTTGATTTTTGCTGAAAAAATACATTTTTTCCATGAAAAGCGAAAAAAAGAGATTTTTTATTGAAAAGCATTTTTGATTAACTTTTATAATAAAAATATTTTTCTTTAACTGTATTTTAAATGCTAGCATAAAAAGCATATTAAAATATCTATTAGATTTTTTATAAAGGGAAAATATAAGAAATATTGTAAAACCTCATTTTAAAACCTCAATTTAGGATGTCCTAAATTCAAATTTGCATACATTATTTATATAATAATCAGACACCTTTGCAGTTAAAATATATTACTATAGCTTATTATTATTTTTTCAGCATGAAAGATGAGAAATTTTGTACTTTAATATTTACATTAACATTAACATTTAACACACTATTGTTACAAGACAGTATAAAGATAAAGGGTGAATTTTTTTCTGCAAATAAATGACAAAAAATCCTTAGATTTTAGTGAAGTTCTTGATGTGGAAGAAAAAATATTCTATGTGAATATCAGAGGAATATTCAGATGAGCACAAAGTGATTAATTAGACTGGACTTAGAGTCAAAGGCCTGCAACGTATCACCGAGAAGATGTGTTACTGCAAATGATAAATACTGTGTTTTCATATATTACCAAGCATTACTGATTAGATTTAGGTCACCGTATTAGGAAATGATCATAATAGGCTTAGATACTCTCTTTGTAGTTCTTCGAACACTACTAAGTGCTGTTTCCTTCTTTACATTCTGAATCTTGGAGTGATAAGTACAGAGGCAGATTTTAGTTCCTGTGCAATTTGCTTCACTGAAGCAAATTAAGACTGTCTTTTATTGAGCTTATTGCAGCTGTAAGAAATCTCTCTAAAAAAATCAGAATCCTTTTTAATTTGTTGTATTATATTTTATAAAAGAATATTCACAATGACAATTTCATAACATGAACTGGCAAATATAATAAGTACTTTCTTTAATGGCTTACCCACTGGACTAAGTTGAAAATATGATACCATGAATAGCCATCTTTCTGGACTCATTTTTGAAAGGATCGTGAGTGATTTTTCTGAAATTATTATCCTTTGCATTGCTCAATGCAACATCATTCCTCACTCATTCAAAAGTGTGCATCAACTGGTCTGGGGTGTGAATTTCAAGAGAATTTATCTCAGGAATTCAACTCATCATTTTGATGATTAAATTTCATCTATTCCCCTTTTTATTCAGAGTCTGGCCCCTACCCTTTGGTTTGATTTTGTTCTGATGGAGGCCCATCCTAAAGAAAGAAAACAACAAGAACTTAAAGTGGATCATAAAAATAATACAGTGATCAGCATGGGATTTTATATTATTAAAATACAAAATGACACACAGCGAGAGAGTGAAAAAAAGAACAGAATTCAAAATGTGAAATGTCATCCTACATGCCTGAGGGAGTGTTGCATAAACAGCAGGTGAGACCAGCTGAACCTCAACACCCGAATGCGTGTTCCCCTGACCGTGAGAAGGGAGGGGAAAATCTCAGTCTGGCACCTGAGCACCTGGAAGATTCACACTGATTATAAGAAAACCTGTAAAACCTATAGAAGTCCTATAATCCTTTCAGATATCACACTGCAGATGAGAATGCACCACAGACTTTAGAATTTTGTTGAAAATATCATCTTTACCACAGCATAGAGTTGGAGATAAGTTGCAATATCTGTGGCATTGTCCGTTACCGGGAAGAGAGAGAATGGGTAATTTGTGTAGTGTTCTAAGAACCCTCTTTGTAGAGGCACCCGGAGCCAGTTTTTGTTTTCTTAGGCTGAGAATACACTGTAATCAAGATACCCCATGGCTGGGATATTTCTGGACAGTTAGGTCTTTGCTTTAGAGCTGTACTATAAGAATTTGACGGTGGTAGCAAGAGTTTGTCTTCTTCAAAGTCTTTTTAGTAACTGAGGAGATGTCAGTGGGTGCAGTTGCTAATGGTTGTGTCAGAGCATCAGTATGGTAGGGAAGTTGTGATAGTAACCAGGAGAAAAAATGAAATAAAAAAGTAAGGCATGAGAAGGAAAGTGAATCGTTTCCAAGAGATGCTGTACATGACGTGACTACCACTCAAATATCAAAGCAGGACAGTGCAGAGCTATGACGAATCAATCAATATTTTGCTTGGAAAGTTTAATCCTTGCTAAGGCTTTATATACAAGTTTCATCTGTAAGTAGCACCTTTTATATATATGTGAAAAGATGTCATGAATAGTGAGTAGGACGACATATGCTACTCTAATGAGCTGTGATCCTGTGCTGGAGAGGCCTGTCAAACATACTGGACATGATTTTCTAAAGGAAACCTTCTATTGAGAGCTTTTGAAAGCATCTTTTTTAGTCCTTAGTCCAGTCTTTTTTCTTTTCCCATGTAGATTCAGGTACTTTAGTAGCTGAGCAAACAGTGAAAAGACTGCATATCTGGCTTACTGAAAAAAATATATATTTATACTTGTTTTATTTCCTGGGCTTCTTTTCCTATCGTTCATTCATTTAAGAAAAAATAGTAATTTGCATTGATAGTATATTTTGAGATGGGGGTTGTGAGAGAGAACAGAAGTCAGCAGGATTTGTAATAGCCTGGGTTATTATTAAGTGATGCTAAGAGATGTGAAGGCAGGAAAGACAAATTCCAGGCTGCACTGCGGATTGCAGTGAGGAGATGTTTTAGCCGACTGAGACTGAGGAAGCCCCAGAGCTTCTCCAGTGCTGAAACACAGGCCTGCTGTGGCTGACCGTACACTAAACTGGCACAACTGTGTTTGCTTTGGAGGTCGTGCTGCTAATGTACAGTGCACGCTATACAATACCATGGGAGCATGCTGGTTTCTCTGAGCATCTTGTCGGTCTGAGTATCTTCTTGTGTAGGGTGTGCTTGGAGAATCAGCTGTAAATATGACTCAGGAATTCCTCGAGCTGTAAAATTAGCAAAAGGGATAGATGCATTTTGGAAAAAGTATAGGATTTTACTCATTTAACTTAGCAGAACTGCCACTATATGGTTCACATAAACAACTTTATTCCTAATAGAAACAAATCTGAGAGATCTCCAGATAACTGTAGTGGATATATTAGTTCAAGAATCTGAAAACAAACAAACAAACAAAAAACTACTTTGTAATATTTTGTATTGTAACAGGAGCCCCACTTTATTTTATTTTATTTTATTTTATTTTATTTTATTTTATTTTATTTTATTTTATTTTATTTTATTGGAATTCTGTTGAGTGATAAAAGTCCCTGTTCTAAAGATATGTGAAACAGGTGTGGAAAGCAGCAGCATTTGAGTGGACCTATAGAGTTTTTATTGTAACAAAAAGCAGCTGAAATTTGAAAGACTGTGGTTACAATACAACAATCTTTTTATGAGGTATGGTCCTTCCTTGATGTATTTTTTACATATCTTTGGTAGCTGATGCATATGAAGTTTTGTCATTTAGGGATTTTGGAAGGGGATTAATTAATCTGTAAATCATAGAATCATAGAATCATAGAATGCCTAATGTTGGAAGGGACCTCTAGAGGTCATTTAGTCCAACCCCCCTGCACACGCAGGGCCACCTAGAGCACATGGCACAGGGAAATCATCATTTTATGAAGTAAACTAATGCAATTAATCTCTCAAATACTGTATATTGTGTTAGCTGAAGTCCTTTGAAATGTTTATATAGCGGGATCCACAAATCCTTAATTTTCCACTGTTTTAATTTCATTTATAGATACACATAAGCTATTATGACTGAAGCTGGTGAGAGCTGTAATAGTTAGCACAGGCTCTGTAGTAGAATAAGTCCTATAGGACTTGCTCCATGTATTGGCAGCTGAGATGCCCTTTAATGATCATATTTTGTTTTTATTGTCTTCTAAATCACATGAAAATAAGGATAAAAATGTTTTCATATGATGTGAAGGCTGATGAGTCAAATCCTGATCTATGGATACATATCGGGGAGGCAGTAGTCCAGATTTCTCAGAAAGAGAAAGGAAATGAGAACCTCTTCCTATTTGTCTCTGTCAGGCCCCAATTAAACATATCTAGCACAGTAACAAAATTTTATAGCATTTCCTCCAACCACCTCCAGGAATGACCTTTTTATCCAGGTGGAGCTACAATTGACATTATCAGTTTCACTGAATGGAGAGATTAACTCTTTAGAGAATATATTACTCTTCTTTTATAGTTTTATTATGTTGTTAAAAAAAAAGGTGCTTATTTGTCTTCAAAAGAAAATTGCTGTGTATGTCAATAAATTCTAATGTGCTCTGTATAAAAAGGTCAATAATTTACTTTTGTTATAAATAATAATTCATTTGCAAATAAGTCAGTAAAAAAAAGAAAAAAAAATCAGACATACTTCCTTGTCATGTCCAAATGTATAAAATCAGTATAGACTGTACTATATAGGCTTCCCCAAAGTTAGTTCTGCAAGAGTACATTTCCTTAAAGGTCAGTAAGGATCTTTAAGGTAGTAGGATCCTTAAAAAGTGGAAGATGTAGGAGTAAGTATATTGATTATAGATATTTTAAACAAATGCACTTCAAAATTTAAGTCAGTTCTTCAGTAAGCTGTGACCTATAAAGTGCTTAAAATCACTGTAAATTAAAATGCCTTCTTAATTTCCTTTTATGGATGTAGTATCTGCATTGTTTTATGTCTTTGGAAATTAATAACTCTACCTGAAATAGCCATGGCAACAGAGTAAATTATCACTGGGCATGATGGTTGCTGTAATTACAAAGAAACAAGATAATAAAAAACAGGAACGATTTGTTATCCTTTGCCTGCAATCCATTAATTGTTGCCATGTAGAGTTGAAGGACTCAGGAATTTCAAGTATTTCTTTCCTTACTGTTGCATCTCAGATTCCTCGGTAACTGCTCTGTAGAGTCTGCCCCGTCTTTCTGACACAGGGTAATGCCTTTCAGAATGAATAATGAATTATTGTGAATTGTATTAAACTGTTTTACATTCCAGGAGCATCAAACAATAAGACATAACAAGGTCATGAGACTGAAATGACATTACCTTGGAAATTTGGAAAATATAAAGCTGTGATTCAAGCAGGGACATCTCTGTTTGATGCCTCTCCTCAGATGTGTTGTGATAACTGAAGCATGACCTGAAGCTCTGTGTGTATATGGCTGTGTGGGTTAGTTCATTTTCAATGCAGACTGCATAAAAAAAATCTAGGTGCGGAATAGATTGGGGATGTTTAACAGTTTTTCTTAATGCTGTGTCCTCTCTGAACATCTTGTTCATAGCTGAGGCCCCAGCTGAAGTACTAGACAGAAGGTCTTCTGTGATTTCTATCAGCTATTAGAAATCAATATTAGAAAACTCCTTAATGTACTTTTAACCTGTTTAATTATCACACAACTTACTGCACTCAGGAAAGAAGAGGTTGCTTAATATGTCAAATATGATCTTACTCAATGTGATTAAGTAGCTCCGTGGATCACTGGCATTACATTGATCATGTTAAGACGTCTGTGAAGGAAAATCTTAATTGGAGTTGAGTTAGACACAGAACAAGATTACATTTATGTGTTGACTGTCTGTTAAATAAATGTTAATAGACAAATGTCTGTGTACTAATGACAGTCCTAATGGGGCTGATGAATAATTCATATTCTTTTTTGAAGAATATGAATTTAAAATGTGATTTCAGCAAATCCTCAAAATTAATGGTTTTTGGCTATCGTGTCCCCCCTTTTTTAGCTACACCTTGTATACGGCTTACACGGAAAACTTGTTTAGTTCCTTTATTTCTTTTGCAATCTAATATTTAACTATGATTATGTGACATTATTTCTATTACTCTGTTTTCTGATTTTTTTTTTCTATTGGTATATAATTTATGGAAAATAATCAAGATTTAGGCATTAGATACAACAATTATTACATGACAATAATTAGCATGATAAAATTGACAAATCACATTTAGACATCTGAGATATGTGGTCACAGCCTAAGTTAGATAGGGGAGCAACAATTATCTTCCCTTTGATTCCAACTTTTCTCTTAAAAAAAAAAGGACTGAAAATGAAGCTAATAACACAAGTTGTGTCAGAGCTCAGCAGCCAAATTCTGTACAGTTAGTGAGCTTAGTGCAGAGTAACCTGTTACCAAGCCCTGTTTTGGAGCACAGCCAGCTCATCCAGTAGAGGCTTTCAGAGATGAAGGAAGCCAAGGCATGAGTAAAGATTCCTTCTGGAGTTCTGGAGGTTGGGATATAAGTCCATGTACTGAGGATAATGCCTATTAACAGGAACTCTGTGCTCTGCTTTGAGGGGGAATTATTAATAGCTATTTTAACCATTTATCCAAAGATGGCACTTGTTTTCTCCCTGTGATGCAGTCTAGCTCAAAAAATAGCTGTCATCTATGATAAACTACTTTTATTTGCATCGGACCAACCATGCCTCAGGAATATATTAATACAGAAAACGTTTTGGAGAAAACAGTTCTCCCTGAGAAGAAGTTCTCCTCGAGAAAGAAGTTCTCTCTGAACTTCTGTGCAGCAGCAGCTGGGACATCAGTGATTCCTCAGATACTCTCTTTTTCTACACACATCCTTCTCAGTTCAGCCAGTTCCTGAACACTGCAGTCTGCATTGATTCCTTGCACTGACCTGTTGCTCTCATTCTCTTGATCCACCTCCTTATGTGAGCCCGTTTCACTTGGGCAGGGCTTCCGTGTAGATCCCCATCTCCTTTCCGGCGTATGGTTTAGTACCAGAGATATTACTTTGGAGTGAGAATAAAACCTCTCTTTGGGAACTGTGAAGGCGCTTGCAAGTTGCAGGTATACACAGAAGTCCTTCCTTTGAAGCATGTTATTCCAATGTCTTTTCACCTTCAAATGTCCACAGGAGTGTGCCTGTAATTGCTTGGCAAGTTTAACACTTGTCCAAAGTAAGGATTGAGCCTGGAAGAACCCTCTGAAGTGAGAGAGCTGCAACACTTAACTCTGTCTTCCCATATTCAGCAACTGCAAACTGATCAGAAAATTCTGCTATTATATGGAAGATATTTGGCAGTTGGTTGCTTGTTAAGCTTTTCCCTGACAGTTTCATAGTACCAAAAGTACTCAGAACTGAAACCATGCTGCAAGCATAGTAGATCTGAACTGAAATGCTTACACCAGAGGAAATAAGCTAATTACTTAAGCAAAACACTAGAGTCTTATAAAATAAGAATTTCACATAAAACTTTAGCCAGAACTGTGTCTGAAGATAAAATAATGAAAGAGAAGGAGGAGGAGAGAGAGAGAAACTGACATTTTTACTTACAATTGTAGTAGCAAGATGAGTACTCTGAAACGTCATGTGAACATTAATCCAAGAAGACAACATGTTTTCTTCTTGATTACTTGCTGTGCTGCTGAACATAGCAGGGAACCCCAATGAAAGTACTGTACAGTCATTGACCAAAAGAAAAGGTCACTTGATCTGAATGGTCCTTTCCAGGAAGGTCACTTTCCAGGAATAAAAGGAAAAAAAAAAAAGAAAAATACCTGTAAATTCTTTGAAATGGGAAGAAATACTATAAAGACACTTTTAACCTAGGCGTCTGTGTTTGCCTTACTTGAGACTGAATGTGATTGTGATTCTGTAAAGGAATACCTGATTACCTGAAATTTATTTATTTTGGCAATGCTTGAACAAATAAGCTGCTGTTGTGTACTGCATTTTCTTAAGAAATATAAAAATATAATTGGTTCAAATTTTAGTTCTTTTGTGGTTTTATGAAACACCAAAATTTATATCACCCACAGCCTAAATCTATGTATCATGCTTTTCTGTGCCAATCTTCATTTCCCTTTGGTTATGTTTAGTGCATTCATACATGAGCAACCAGAACCTGCCCAGGGGTAGGTAAGATTCTGTTGCCTAAACATGGGCAACTAATGCCATTTCACAAGCCCTAGGGTATCCATCTGGCCTCCAGCTGCTGCTTCAGAAGGGCATAGGGTTCCCATAGGTTCTCTGACATATGCATATTCTATATATTCTGTGTGAATGTTTCCAGTATCTAAGGTATTTAAAATGACATTAAATGCCTATGTTTACAGTAATTGAATGCAATTCTGAGAGAGAATGTTTTACTGTGCTCATTCTGAACTAAGCCATTTTAGGGCAAGCATAAAAAGAAGTCTTTTCATATTTTTTGAATAGGTGTAATACAATCACTATTTGTTATTTTAGTAACCATATTGTTCATTGTTTGAAAATGTCTGCTGTATGGAGACGGAATAGATAATAACTTCATTTATCACAGCCTTACTTAATACAGTATCTATTCACAAATTAGCTTTTCTTACTTCTACATAATTGCTTATAATTCTTTGATATTTTTGTCCCAAGCATTAAATGTTTTAACAGCTCTTATTCTCTCTTTCCAATAGTTCTATTTCAACTTCCCATTTCTTTGTCTCATTGAAATGCGTATCAGTAAGGATTTGTCTTTTCAGTTCTAGAGAGATATTCTGCTGTGGGAATGCTAAGCACTGAAAGTTCAAATGATTACCCTCCCTTCTTCTACTTTAAAGAGAACAACTTAATTCATGTATATCACTGTAGTCAGTTTTTCTTTTTAAAATGCTAATTAAAATTAAAAGCTAATAATTTTAATAAAAACAACTATCATCATTTGAAATTAATTATATAAATTAATGAAATAAGAGATAATCCTGTAATTCCACAGTCCTGCCGGTAAAGTGGAACTCAGCAGTAATAGGTATAGCAGATGGTGCATTCTGATTTTTTTATATGCACCAATTAAGTGTATTATAATGTATATTAAACTGCCTGATTTCATTTACCTAAACATATCCTTGAATTCATGTTGACCACAGTGCATTTCACAAGACAGACAGCCTATGAGTTTAGAGGATGAAGACTCAGCTTGAGTAATTTTTAAAATTTCATTAAAAATAATAAACTGAATATCCAGACATTAAAATTTGGTGAAATAAATACCATAACATATTTTGTAGGGACATTGGCTTCACTAGAATTGGAATAATATGACAATTGTGGGGCTTATGAACACAGCCGCTTTTTAAGGTACTAAAGTAGAAAATTAGTAGTTAAAAAACAAACAAAAATCAGGGCTATTAATTTAATTTAGGAGATTTCAAATTTTTAGGGTAGGATAGCATGATTTTAAAGACTCTCTGCTTTTTGTATTCTGCGGATTCAATACAGGATAATGACTTTAGGTGCAGTTTGCTGCTACACTTCCAGCTATCCCACTTGTTTTCCACTTCCTGAGACATAAAGAGAACAACTTCAGCGGGAGACACCTGGGCATGTGTGCGCAGGGGCCTCACAGAGGGCTAAGATTACACCTTGCATTAGGAGAAGGGAGGTTTTATATCCATGTGAACCACAACTTGATAAAGTAGGCACCCCCTGTGCCAGGTAACTGCTGAGCAACAACTTGAGAATCTTAATAGTATCTAAACATTTTAAGGATTTATTTGGGAGGAGCTGAATTTTCAAGTCCAACAGAGAAGGGGCCTGCCCTGAAATAGTTATCAACACTGCAAAGCACTAAAAATTTAAAAGGCTCAATTTCATCCTGGATTCTGTATTATAAACCTCCTTCATTTGCCTCGTTTTCTTGTCTAAACAAAATTTCTCACTAGTTTAAACTGCATTTTGAAAGGCCCATAAACTGCTGAGGTCACAGCTACATTGTTTCAGTAATATTCAGTTAATGCACTAGCTTAACACTAAGAGCTGTTTAACACTGCTGGCTGTAAACTGGGAAGGAAGAGGGAGAATTTTTTTAGTACCAGGTTATTACTTTGTATCTACAATAAGTAAATGTGTCTTTAGACTTAATAAACTGTAACTTACTCTTTCTTGTTGTAATGAACTGGCGAATGGATATGCACTTTCTCCAGCTGGATAGTAACAGAAACATTCTACAATACATCCTTCTATAAGGTTCATAAGGTTCATCTATTTTACCATGTTTTGCCTCAACCTGTGCTGGTTTTGAGACACAACTCCTAGACTGGTCTTTTACCAGTTTAGGAGATTAAAAGGCCATTTTTTTTTCCCTCAAAACAAACTGCAGAAATTTGATTTCAAAACATTTTGTTTAGTTTCTGGACAATATTTCATTGTGGATTTTTTTCCCCCCTTCCACTTATGAGTCTACAGTAACACATCATTGGAATTGCTCTACATAGATAACAATGGCAGGAATAGATCTTAAGTTATTAACTATGTTCCTGGAAAAAAAAAAAAAGACTCAAAAAAAGATGAGGGTTCACACACGGTTTTCCTTATTTTATCCAAGCTTATTCTTGAGGCATTCTTTAGATAATGCCATGCCTGTTTTAGATATTCACAATATATGAAAATTTTAGTTGAGATGTTAGAGACTGTGTACAATTACCTGAGTCAGTCATGGGTTAAAATGATGCACTGCAGCATAATCATGCAGAGAATAAAATGTGAAAAGGCACAGTTCCCTCTTTGCTCTTCAACTGTTTGTTAAATGATTGCTGGCAAATTATGACAAAAATGATTTTGAAACTATGAAAGGATTTAAAAAAAAAGTGGGCTGCATGACATTCTGCAAAATCGTCTACATAAACATTGCAGGGATATTTTTACTAAGCAAAAATAACCTTTTTCCTATTTTTTAGATGCTCAGTAAGCACAGCTCCTGTATGTACAAGCTCATTTTCTAGGATAAAAATTCTATCAAAGGAAAATTCCGTGCAGTTATGCAAAATCTTTTTATATAAACTGGAATTTATACAGCCTGGGCTAGCTACTTCAGTCCAGTGTTGTGATCTGTATCACTTTCTGTTCAGTGCATTACATTTAAGTTTAGCAGACAGTTAAAGGCCAGTAAACTGAGTAATTAAACACACATCTTGAATAGATACTAACATGCAATTCCTTGTAATGATAATGAAACATTTCTTGCATACATAGCAGCACAGTGCAGAAGATGATATTGAGAGTGCGCAGTTCTGCAAATGTGATTCTCAAGAAAAAGGGCATGTGTAAAAACTCAGTGGGTTTGTTACAGTGAACCTAGTGATGCTTCCACTGCTCATACTGACACTTTGATGATCCTCTACAGATTTAAATAATCTGATGTCTATGTAATGTTAATCAGTTTTTCCACAGAATGGTCTATTTGTCTTGATTTTGAGAAAATGTACTGAGTAAACTGTCCATAGGCAGATATTTTATTAGATAGCATGTTGATTTTGTAGTTAATCCATTCTCAGATAAATGTTTTGACTGGATCATTCATCAGGGCATATTTTTCTTCAAGTGGGATTAACATTCTTTAGGACCAGCATTAACATTCTTTAGGACTGCTGAGTTGTTTATAGCCCTCGTCCCTCTAGTTCTGTCCTGTGTTTACCCTTTCAAAGTTTCTGCTACCATCTTCAGTTCATAGTTTTGGGAACCTCAGCTACAATCCCATTTTTCTTCAGCAGCCCTTAAGCTTTGTTTTCATGATTATGTAGGCATTTTGTCTCATGCTTATTATTTTATTAGCACAGCATAATGCTATCTATCTTCTTGTTCTAGACGTACTAAATGGCGCATTCCTTAAAACAAGAATGCACTAAAAGACATATATTTATAAGTAGACAGATGAAAATAATGGTCTGGCACTTGTTAACCATTTGATAACCTACTAGTTATGGCAATATCACTAGCACATTATCTCCTTTGATTGCTATGGTATCCTCTAAAATCTGTGGGATTTTTTTGGTTGATTGGTTGTTTTTTTTTTTTTTTTTTTTTTTTTTTTTTAAAAAAATAAAAAAAAAA